>JAFVLL020038116.1:36501-57996 GCA_021397915.2 Tor tambroides
AGGGTGCAAAAAAATCTAAATATTGAGAAAATCACCTTTAAAGTTGTCCAAATGAAGTTCTTAGCAATGCATATTACTCATCAAAAATGAAGTTTTGATATATTTACAGTAGTAAATTTACAAAATATCTTCATGAAACATGATCTTTACTTAATATCCTAATGATTTTTGGCGTAAAAGAAAAATGGATAATTTTGCCCCATACAATGTATTGTTGGCTATTGCTAGAAATATACCCGTGCTACTTATGACTGCTTTTGTGCTCCAGAGTCACATATATATTATGGTGCAGGGTCTGTGGTGATTATTCTGACCTTAATGCTGTAGCAGGCAGTTTCCATCCTGCCAGCTAATGGAAGATCACAACCCATAATCCCCAGTGCTGTTCCTCAACCCTTTCAGTGCAGTTTTGTTGTGTTTGGTAGTTTTATCACGCCGCACCATGATGCTGCAAGCCAAAACCCCCTCAGAGGTGCTGAAGTGGATCTTCCAATGTATAAATAACACTTCAAAACCGCATAAAGTCCCTCAGTCGGCCGTCAGAGCTCAGACATCAATGGAGTCGAGCATCTGTGGAGTGGCTTAGAAATCGCTGTTTGCATCAGTGCGGCATAAAAGTTTTTGTTCAATCACTATCTAGCGACTAGGACAGCTGTGGGCTGTGATATAAAATCACCCTGATGAATCTGTGGTGTTTGCCTCTGATGAAATCTTTATTTTTGTATCGCCAGAGGACATAATCCCAGAAATCCCCGATACAGCGGCATCCGTGTGAGAACGCTTTGATGAGAAAGCTCATTTGCTGATGCTTTAGTCGAGTCATTGTAAGTGTAAATGTGATGTTTATGTGAAGGCAGGCTGATCAACAACTAACAGACTTTACGCTCGGTTGAGTTTGTTCATTTTGCCATCGTTTGACATTTGGCTTGCGTCCGCTTTTTTATAAAAAAAACCCCCCTGTTGGCTGTGATTTACTAAAAAAGACACTTTATCAGGTTATGAAGAAAATGTATGAAATTCATTTCGTCCAGATGAAAGAGCTGTTTCACTCCTGGGGGAATATATAGAGAAAATACGTTGAATATGATCTATGTTTCTGGTGTTATTGGAAACGTTTCATCAGTGCACGTTATTGCAAAGACAGAAGTGTATGTCTTTGTAATTTTTCATCAAAATGTAATAACTTGCACTACCTCTGAAATGACTCTTCTTTTCATCTAACCTTTCCTAGACTGTGTTGGCTATTGGTTAATGTAGAGTTGGGAAAAAAGTAAACCCTTTAAGTGGATTTCTGCATAAATTGGTGACACAACTTTGTGTGACTTGAGCTCAAATAACACAGACATTGTTTTTACATCTTTATTGAACACACTGTTCAAACGTTTGAACACTTACTGTTAAGTGTAAGTTTAGGGTTGGTAAGATTTTTTAAATGTTTTTTTGAAGGAAATTGCTTCTGCTCACCAAGGATGCATTTATTTGATCAAAAATACAGTAAAAACTGTAATACTGTGAAATATTATTAACATCTAAAATAAGAGTTTTTTTATGATTATACTTTAAAATGTAATTTTCAGCATCATTACTCCAGTCTTCAGTGTCACATGATCTTCAGAAATCATAATAATATGCTGATTTGCTGCTCAAGAAACATTTCTGATTATTATCAATGATAAAAACAGTTGTGCTGCTTCATATTTTGTGGAAACCGCAACTTTTTTTTCTTTCTTCAATCAACAATCTCTTTGATTTTAATGCATCCTTGAGTGTGCATTAAAAAAAATGCATAAAAAACAAACGAAAAAACAACAACTTTTGAACAGTATTGTAGCTATGTGAACCTTAGATTTAATAAATTATTAACCGTCCAATAACCGCCACCAAACGTTTCCTGTAATTGCAGCTCAGACATTTACAACATTCAGGAGGACTTTTGCACCATTTCTGATTACAAAGCACTGCTTCTGCAATGCTCTTTGGATAGAATTGCTCTCTTGAGTTCATGCCAAAGCCGGGTTGAGGTCAGGACTGTGACTTCTTCTGGTGGTTTACTCCTGTGCTTTGGGTTTTTGGGTCACGTCACTCAAATTCAATTGGCTTTACATTTGCCTCATAAATGTCCTGATGTGTTTTAGAACTCATTATGTGTTCAGTTAGCCTAAGACATGAAATTTAATTCAATGTATGCAACCGTAGCTGAGCTCTTTAAGCATTGTTGAGTCTTTCAAACTGCAGTGCAGGAAGCTGGGGGTCTGCAGAACAAATTTGCATATCATTTTGTACAAGCTTTGTGTTTTTGTTTGCAATAGTTTGCTCTGTTCACAACCACTGACAGTGGGCTGAACGCAGCTCTAGCAGATTGATGACTGAACACATGCATTACAATTGATGGGCGCTCATCATTGGGTTCATCCAGCAGTGCCTTGACAAAGTGTGTGTGCTACACACACACACACACACACACACACACAACAGAACAGTACAACTCATCCAACACTGCGTTTGGTTTTACCTGTAAAGCAGGGAGTTGAGAGACCTAGGTAGTGTTACTGACTAAAATACTGACTCTCTGAAATATTGTAAAATTTAGCTAAATAAAACTAAAAGTTCAACCATAAAAAAAAAACATTTGTTACATGAAATAAAATATTTTTAAAAAATTATATTTGGAAAAAATCTTTAAAAATGATATACATTTTAAACTGTTGCCAAGGTAATATTACTCATTTTCATAATAATAAATATAAATAAAGCTAAAACTGAAAGAAAAATTAAGAAAAACTATACATGGGCCATTCTACAGAAATGGTGCAAAATGCTGTCCCACAATCAAAAAACACATTTAAAAAGCATTTAAGTATTCAAATCTTAGATGTTTATTACGATTATTCTGTTAACTATTGAATCCCACAATAATATTTAAAATATTAGTAAGCTTAATATATATAAAATCATCATTTATTGGGTACTTTCAACTGGGAGGTGGCTGTCCCGAACCCTAACCCCTAAATTTCAACTTATGAAAATATTAAAATATTCTTTTTTTTCCATTGTTGTTTTTAAAAGTATCTTTTTGATTCTTTAAAAAAGTGAAGTAAAAAAAAAAAAATTATATTTTCTTTGTAAATTATGAAACTTAATGTAAAAAAAAAAAAAAAATGTCTAGCATTTTTTGTCACTACCGAAACAGTGTATGTTTTAGTCCATTGGCTGAGACTGATTTGAACTAAACCCATAAAGTTATGATCAGGAAATATTCCTGTGTCCCTCTCTCTCATAGCTACATGATGTGAGTAGATAGGTCTCTTCATTTTGAGGTAAATGTGTTCAAAAGTCTGAAAAATCTGTGTGTAACTTTAAGGAATGTCACTACCGTACACCCTTTTTCTGAAATTAAGCACACTGTTTTGGGTGTTATTCCATAACATTTAGTTTTTATATGTGTACCACTGTTCAGAACTGTGCTAGCTAACCATGTGCTGATTAGCATCTTTGAGCTAGGTTCAAAAGTATCTAAAACAGCCATGTCCAAAACACATCATTATTGTTTCGGTAATGACAAAAGAGAACACACAATCCTCATATTTGGGGGAAGTAAACACAATTTTACTACAGTTATGCAATTTATTTGTATTTTAGTATGTTTTAGTATGAGTTAAAATTCTGTAATGTGATGTAGTTGCTACCAAAGCATTACTGTCACTGCCGAAAATGAGCTGTCAAAAATAAAGTATGCTGAATTATCAACTAAGATGTTATGATAGTTTTTGGTTCAATGTATATTCAAACTAACGAATCCTTAACTTTGAAGCCAGTATGATCAACTTTTTGTTAAAAATATTGTTAATTTAATTATGGATTTACCTCTGAAAAAATGTTAATAAATTAGCAAATAAATAAATAAAATTTACAATCTAGATGTAAGCAAAATCTTAATAGGTTAATATAACCTTTCTGATTAAATTATTATTACTGTGTTTCGTTAGTGACAAATTTGGGGAAAGGACAAATATTCCAAAACTTTCTGAAAATACAATAAGAGAATTACCTGCACAATTACTAGAAATGTGTACCTTGGATATTATACAATTTGCATACATACACATTTTGTGGAAAAAGACACATTTTTTCAAGACGTTTCCAACTCTGACTTTGGACCAATTCTGTAGAATGGCCCATACACATTTGACAAAAACAAAATTATTCGAAAATAATAAAAACTAATCGCACTGTTGGGTAGATTACTCTACTCTAAAAATAAGAAAAAAAAAAAGTAATTAATTTCTAGCTGCTGATTACATCTTCAACACTGTAATTAGATTATTGTACTAAATACTCTCTCTAAAAAGTATTGACATGAAACTGCTCTTTTAATTCTTTAACAGAAATAATACAAAATTGCATAAATTATTCTTCAACTGACCAAAGTATTTAAACGGAGAAGGTTACCCAAAAAACATAAACTTTAACATTAGATGTTAAATCATATTGTTTTATTCAGAATTGTTCTAAACAATATTTAATTTAAGTACATCAGAAGTATCAGAGTATCCCTCACTTTTTCAATGGGAAAGTAATTCAATTCCAGTAATTAACTGCTTAGTAATGCATTACACCCAACACTGTATAATAGCATCTTAATGATCCCAAAATAACACTGCTTGTAAGAGAGTATGAGCCGTGTAAATATCGTGTGTCTTTATCGTGCGCAGTGAGCAGTGATCAGGACAGGCGGCACGACCGCCGCTGCTGTTACAAATCAAGCACAGCTTACTGTCTGTGTCCGGTGTCATCAGCTGGTGTGTTGGCCTCTCTGATGTGGATGAAGTGAAGATTGTTCATTAGGATGAGAATGACAGGACTGCATGCATGAGAAGCGAAGCTCTGTGAATCGTGATCGATGCTGTCTGCATTGAACACAGCAGCCTTTCAGAAAGATCTGATCTTTCCGCGTCTGTTTTGCCTGTATGTCAGAAATAGCATGGGGCATCTGTTTACTGTCGGCGGCGCGGCGCGGTTCACATCCAGAGCAGACAGCATCATTGATCCGAATGGGCTCTGTTTGCTTTTGTCTCGACACCGGTGGTAAATGTCATGAACTCCACGTGCTTAACTCGAGCTTCATTTTTCAGCGTCTGTGGAAGCACTTTTTGAAGCTGTTCACACACAGAATGTGTTTTTGCCTTTCACTGCGCTGCTTTTCCATTGTTTTCTACAGTAAGTACACATGCACTAGACAGATGTAACTGGCCGAAGCTTGCTCTCATCTCACATCTTTTGCAGCTTCTGAAAATGCACCGATCAAGTTAAAATCAAGTTAAAATACATTGCAATTTTGAAAAATTCCACTGCTCAAATAACATGTTTTGTGTGAATGGACCCTTCCATGATAACTGACGCTCAGTGTAGTGAAATGTTAAAAGTAGTAAGGTAACTGCAATTGGTCATAAAATGTTCAAGCCAATGCTGTGCGTCAGATTACTTCAGAACTCAGCTGACAAACCTATATATCTACAGACTGGCAACTGAAAGTTGAATCTCACTTAAGAAATACAGGCAGGGTCTTTTTCGAGGGTCAGAAAAAACTGTTAATTTGTGAAATATTATTGAATTTAAAATAACAGTTTTCTATTTTAATATACTTTAAAATAGAATTTATTTCTGTGACGCAGCGCTGAATTTTCAGCATCATTACTCCAGTCTCAGTGTCACATGATCCTTCAGAAATCATTCTGATATGCTGATTTATTATCAATGTTGGAAACCGTCGTGCTGCTTCATATTTTTTGGGGGGACCTCTGATATTTTTTTTTAAGATTCTCTGATTAATAAAAAGTTAAAAAGAACAGCATTTGTTTAAAAAAAGAAATTGTGTGTTACAATATACAATGTTATTCAAAAGTTTGGGGTCAGTACATTTTATCTTTTATTCAGGAGGGATGTGTTAAATGAATAAAAATCATAGTAAAGACTTATATTGTTAGAAAAGGTTTCTATTTTGAACAAATGATGCGCTTTTTAACTTTGTATTCATCAAAGAATCAAAGAAAAAAGTATCACATGTTCCAAAAAACAATACGAAGCAACACAACAGTTTCAACACTCATAATAAATCAGCATATTAGAATGATTTCTGAAGGATCATGTGACACTGAGACTGGAGTAATGATGCTGAAAATTCAGTGCTGTGTCACAGAAATAAATTCTATTTTAAAGTATATTAGAATATTAGAAATTGCAATAAGATTTCACAATATTACTGTTTTTTCTGTATTTTTGATCGAATACAGCCTTGATGAGCAGAAGAGACTCCCTTAAAAAACATTTAAAAATCTTACTAATGCCAAACTTTTGAGCAGCAGTGTATATTTACGAACGTGAAATCCACTCAGTTAATTGTAGGAGGCTCACAAAAATGTCACAAAAATACATAGGGTTGCTTTCATTTTTTTTAAATATCATGTCTATTGTCAGTTTCAGAATATTGCGACTCTACTACTATGTGTGTTATATGGACGACTTTGGCCTTTGCATCTCGCTGTTTTTCATCACTGATTATTAGCCTGTTGCAAAAGCGGCAAACTCGAAACAAAAGGCCAGCTCTGTGAAAGAAACGCTCGGAAAGCACGTCTCTCCGCACTTCCTGCTGATGACTGTAATTATCTTAATAAGTTCACACAGCTATTTGCAAGCTGCGGCTGGCTTGACCAGAGTTCAGCGCTCAGCGCTGCATATTTAGTGCATGTATCAGTGAGTCCACAAATGATGGGCTTGCTTCTGTCATCAGTTCCCACTGCAGTGGTCACAGACCGCATAAATAACCAAAAATGACGATATTGATTTCAGTGAAGGATGAAAATCGTTCATGTGTCCAGAATGATTGGTTTGGCGGGTGGGTGGACTGTGTGAATAATGTGTGATTCAGTTGTGTTGAAGTCACTGTTGTGTTCTGTCTCCCGCAGGCATTCACTGCACGCATGGCTTCAACCGCACCGGCTTTTTAATATGTGCCTACCTGGTGGAGAAAATGGACTGGAGGTTAGATAGCACACATGAGCACTCACCCAATCAGCACACATAGACGGGCACAAAATCTCCTTTTTTTTTTTTGCCCACCAGCCACAGTAGATGGAAAATGCCAAGTCAAGTAAACCAAAAATGGCCCTCTTTGCACACACTATTCATTGCATAAAATATCTCATTCGACTGATCGCAGATGTTAATTTCAAGATGGAGATGGCCCTCTTTGCATTCATCGCTTAAAATAGCACTTATTAAAAAATAACTAAAGTATTCAACTGGCTAATTCATACCATTAACTTTGTTGTGCTGAAGTTTTTCTGTGCAGCCTGTGAAGACTACATGATAGAAAGGTGCTTTCTTGCAGTTATTCTCATCACATTTAATTCAGACATGCTCACAAATTACATAAAAATATCATTTCCTTGTTTAAGCAACAAAATATAAGGGATGATGAGTAAAATAACCTGCCACTACCTAAAAAGTAGATGTAAATTACAACATGAAGTAATGATATTATAAGTAATTATAATTTATACACCAGCATTCAATTTTTTTTTTTTTTTAAGAAATCAGTTATTTGGCAAGCATGCATTAAATTGATCAAAAGCGACAATAAATGTGTTTTTAATGTTACAAAAGATTTCTATTTCAAATAAATGACATTTTGACAATGTATGATGGTTTCTACAAAAATATTGGGCAGCACAACTGTTTTCAACATTGATAATAAACAGAAATGTTTCTTGAGCAGCAAATCAGCATATTAGAGTGATTTCTGAAGGATCATGTGACACTGAAGACTGGAGTAATGATGCTGAAAATTCAGCTGCGCATCACAGAAATAAATTACGTTTTACAGTATATTAGTATAGAAAACAGTTATTTTAAATAGTAATAATATTTCACAATGTTACAATTTTTACTGTGTTTTAATTGAATAAATGCAGCCTTAGTGAGCAGAAGAGACTTCTTTCAAAAACATTTGAAAATCTATAATAACAATTAAAAAAACATTTGAACAGAAGTGTACATATATCATATGGTTATTTTTCCTGGAAATTCAACCCTAAATTGTTCTATGTATTATACAGGTCCTTTTCAAAAAATTAGCATATTGTGATAAAGTTCATTATTTTCTGTAATGTACTGATAAACATTAGACTTTCATATATTTTAGATTCATTACACACAAACTGAAGTAGTTCAAGCCTTTTATTGTTTTAATATTGATGATTTTGGCATACAGCTCATGAAAACCCATAATTCCTATCTCAAAAAATTAGCATATCATGAAAAGGTTCTCCTTGAGCTATTAACCTAATCATCTGAATCAACTAATTAACTCTAAACACCTGCAAAAGATTCCTGAGGCTTTTAAAAACTCCCAGCCTGGTTCATTACTCAAAACCGCAATCATGGGTAAGACTGCCGACCTGACTGCTGTCCAGAAGGCCATCATTGACACCCTCAAGCAAGAGGGTAAGACACTGAAAGAAATTTCTGAACGAATAGGCTGTTCCCAGAGTGCTGTATCAAGGCACCTCTGTGGGAAGTCTGTGGGAAGGATAAAGTGTGGCGAAACGCTGCACAACGAAGAGGTGGCCGGACCCTGAGGAAGATTGTGGAGAAGGACCGATTCAGGCCTTGGGGGACCTGCGGAAGCAGTGGACTGAGTCTGGAGTAGAAACATCAGAGCCACCGTGTACAGGCGTGTGCAGGAAATGGGCTACAGGTGTGCATTCCCAAGGTCAAGCCACTTTTGAACCAGAAACAGCGGCAGAAGCGCCTGACCTGGGCTACAGAGAAGCAGCACTGGACTGTTGCTCAGTCAAGGTGCCAGAGTCTGGAGGAAGACTGGGGAGGAAATGCCAAAATGCCTGAGTCAGTGTCAAGTACCCACAGTCAGTGATGGTCTGGGGTACCATGTCAGCTGCTGGTGTTGGTCCACTGTGTTTATCAAGGGCAGGGTCAATGCAGCTAGCTATCAGAGTTTTGGAGCACTTCATGCCATCTGCTGAAAAGCTTTATGGAGATGATTTCATTTTTCAGCACGACCTGGCACCTGCTCACAGTGCCAAAACCACTGGTAAATAGTTTTACTGACCATGGTATTACTGTGCTCAATTGGCCTGCCAACTCTCCTGACCTGAACCCCATAGAGAATCTGTGGGATATTGTGAAAGTTGAGAGACGCAAGACCCAACACTCTGGATGAGCTTAAAGGCCGCTATCGAAGCATCCTGGGCCTCCATAACACCTCAGCAGTGCCACAGGCTTCAGTTGCCTCCATGCCACGCCGCATTGAAGCAGTCATTTCTGCAAAAGGATTCCCGACCAAGTATTGAGTGCATAACTGAACATAATTATTTGAAGGTTGACTTTTTTTGTATTAAAAACACTTTTCTTTTATTGGTCGGATGAAATATGCTAATTTTTTGAGATAGGAATTTTGGGTTTTCATGAGCTGTATGCCAAAATCATCAATATTAAAACAATAAAAGGCTTGAACTACTTCAGTTTGTGTGTAATGAATCTAAAATATATGAAAGTCTAATGTTTATCAGTACATTACAGAAAATAATGAACTTTATCACAATATGCTAATTTTTTGAAAAGGACCTGTAGTAATGCCAGTTTTGTTGAAAGTCCACTAAATTAAATACTTTACAAATGAAAGTGGCATCATCTCATTTGATTTTCAGTTTTTGTTTGGACTGATGGACACAAATCGAAAATTATTCATTACAAATAAATGCATCTGACATCAGTGCAATAACAGCTCCACGTTATGCAACAAAATCTGTCAAAACAATAAAAATATAAAACAGATTGTTCAGACTCTGAATCAGATGAGCCATTGGAAGCTGTTGCTGCTCACATCAGTAACTGCTCATCAGCTGAATTATTTTAATGCAGCAAGTTGTGATATCGCCGGCCAACCATAAACAACCAACACGTCTGCACTGATTATAATGCATTGCAACGTGAAAAAACAAACCCCAAAGAATCCGATCAATGAAGCTGTCTGCACTGAAAGCACCTGTCTGTGACACTGGAGACAGAGTAGGCTGTATACCAAGCTCTGTTATAATAACAAAGTTTTTTTTTTTTTTTTTTTTTTCATCTTAACATTCATGAAACCTTTCCGTTGGACAGAAGGTTCTTTACAGTGGAAAACAAGTTCTTTAGATTATTGAAATGTTCATCACCTTTTAAAGGGGACCTATTATGCCCCTTTTTACAAGATATAAAATAAGTCTCCAGAGTGTGTATGTGAAGTTTTAGCTCAAAATACCTCACAGATATTTTTTATAGCTTGTCAAAATTGCCACTTTTAGGGTATGAGCCAAAACGCGGCATTTTTGTGTGTGCCATTAAATGCAGATGAGCTGGTGCTCCCGGCCCTCTTTTCAGAAGAGGGCGGAGCTTCAAGAGCTCAAGCTCCGGCAATACCGGTACTGGTCTTTGCAAATAAACATTCCACTGTTAGTACAAGCCTGTTATCTTTACAGAAAATGTACTCGGTTTAAAAGTCAGTCATCTGATTGTACTGTGCATAATAAATGATCATTAATGAATTACACAGAGATAGGGCTGCCCCCTAATAGTCGACGAGAAGAAGCTTGGTTGACCAAAATTTTATCAGCCGCTTAGTCGCAGAAAAAAAAAATCTGTAGCACTCACTGCAGGACAGATGGAGGTGCCAGTGCAGTCACTTGCTCTTAAAATAAAAAGTCATTTTTGGTAATACAGATAAGAGTAATACATCTTTTAAATCTGTAAAGACTACATTTATTTGTGTGCACTCACAATAACAACAAAACATTGCGCTTTTGTAAAATAATGAAAGCAAACACAAACAGGATGCGCTTTCTGATGGCTCGATCTGTGAACTTGAGCACGAAATCAATAAATTATTGAAACGTTAATGCAGCCTCCTTGCTGTTTTTCCCCTGACACATAACTGTGTTCAAACACCTTATAAACGTGATTTTTGCATAATAGGTCCCCTTTAAAGGGATCATTGACTGAGAAATCAAAATTCCCTTGATCTTTTGATATATAAGAGGTCATTGTACTTTAAAAACATCCTGCAAGTTTCAGAACTCAACTTTGTCATTGACAGCGCAAACCGTCTTTTGCCGTTAAAATTGTACTGTCAGTTTTGCGCAGCAGCACACAAACATGCCAAATATTAAAAATTAAAGGATTACAATTCAAAAGATTATTATTGTGTAGGCTACATATATATATATATATATATATAAACATGCCTACATGTCATGATGGATAGTCATTGCATGTATCAGAATTAGCCTACCTATTTGCTCACGCACGAGCAGATCCGTTTCCTCTCTGGGTTCAGTCTTTACCCTTGCAAATTCCGCCGTGTAAATAGCTAATCCGCCATGGCGCGAGTGCAACTTCTTTATTTCTTTATTCTTTATTTGCGACTACGCTAATTTGTGCTGCACTTGGTATATTGCGATGGTCGATATGTAAATGAGATGTTGTGTCGGTGTTCTTTAATTTGTGCATTGTTAGTAAATCACCCGCAGAAATTTCCACGACCATCGGCGCTGTTTCGGAATAGCGCTCTCACGCTAATTTGCCCTGTTTAGTAAAACTGGCCCAAAGTAGGTAAATGACAAGAGCGGCAAATGCAGGTCTACGCAGAATCCAAACGATAAACTTCATTTGACAAACTTTATTTTTGATGAAGTTCCAGAACGCGTCAGTAAGAACTTTGTTCACTTCATTTTGCTACGGATTTGTTTACAAACAAGGTGCAATTTGACGTAGGATTTTCAGAAAGATTGAAACTAAAAAATGATGCTGTGCAACTATATTGGATTCAACAGTAATGTCACAACACACAAGTGTAACTGTTAGGGCTGCACGATTAATCGAATGCGATTTTCATGCGCATCTTGCCAGTAAAGCTGGTTCTGTAATCAGTAGTAAATCTCCATCATGTGCTTTCAGATGAAGCAGCATTTATTACACAGAGCCGTAGTTCACTGACAAGCAGCGCAAAAAATCACGTACGATATAATCGCACGATTATGAAATCAAAGATATCGTTCGCGATAATGACAGCTGTTTGCGTAGCTTCTCAGTGAACTACGGCTCTGTGTAGTAAATGCTGCTCCATCTGAAAGCATGTGAAAATTCCACATTTAGTAATGTTTTTACTCACTTCATAACATCAGTCGAGTGTTTGAATAAATCCTTCTGTGAGATGATGTGGCTTCTTACACAGAATAAGGCACGTAACATTTCATTGTAATCTAAGCAGTGATAAAGTCTATGTCGATTAGCATTGCTTTATTATATACTTTATTATAATGAAAATATAAGAACTCAGATAAACCATATATTGTCGTAGTTGTCTTAATTAGTCTTACTGAATCAATGAAAGCAGTTAAATCTTCTGTTTATTCAGCAACCACATTAAGCATTTCCTGGATTTCTTCTGTGGGGAGGATTTCCACGCGAGAGCGCCCTCTGGCCTTCAGATGGAGATTTACTGCTGATCACAGAACCGTGTTTCACCAAAGATTATAGAAATACAAAGATGGTTCACTCTTGTACTTAGGAATGGGAGAAACTGCAACGTGCAATATGGCGGGATAGTCCCGCCTTCTAAATGAAAGAGCCGATCGTTGATTGGTAAAGTCATTGCGTTACTGCAGCAGCCATTAGAAGCTCCGGTTCCCATAGAAACCTGAGGCTGGACCAGCCGATGCGCATGCACAGTCTTAAGCCCGTTGGAGCTACGCATGCGCATTGGCTGGTCCAGCCTGAAAAATAAGCTTTTTAAACACTATTTGAGCATAAGAAACAACATTCATGGGGCAGTTCATTTCAGATTTTGTTGCTGATTTGAAATATGTAATTTAATCGCGAGTTCAGCGGGCAGTTTTTGAGATTTCAGGATTCCCCCATTCATTTAGGTAGGACTTGGTCTTGTTTGAGTTACCCAGAGGCGTTGCAAATATGGCGGCAGAGTGAACGGACTTTCCTTGAAAGGGACTTTGGTTTCACTGACAAGATGTGCATGACAATCGCAGCTTTTGCCTAATCGCGATTGTGATTTCATTTCGATTTATCATGCAGCCCTAGTAACTGTTTTTATGATGTTGTCACTATTGCTTTGTCAGTTATTACAGATCGTATTGAGTTATTTATGCATTTTTGACCTAAATCACAGCAGCGTCCATCTGTGAGGTATGTACGCTGTCAAACACACAACTGTTAGCCAATCACAGCAGTGGGCGTTTACTTCGAAGTCTACAATTCTTAGAGCGTTCTGATGAGGGGGGTTAAAAACAGGACAGAAAAAAATACCATTTTCTTTGGTTACACACTCTTGACCCTTTTTTAAATCGTGATCTGAGTGCCTGAAAAAGACATGCTGAATCACCACAATGTCTTAATTACAATAGGAAACGCTGAATTTACTTAAAGTTCAGTTTTTCTGAGTGGGGGGATTGTCAGATGAAGAATCATAGTGGAAGATATGAAAATCTACTACTCTTTTAGTCAGCTTAAATATGAATAACTTACCCATCATTCTCTGTGGCAACACGATAACGCACTAAATAAAAAAAAACACGTATTGTGTTGTTGTTCCGGTGATCAAGTGTTAACTGTCTTTGCCCATAAATGAAGAAAGAAATATGACAATCAGAGTCACTCTTACAGCAAAAAAATTGTTCTCAGAAGAGATCAAAAAAACGCTGCTGACGTCTTTCACTTTGGAAGAAGTTAAAAGTCATTTCTAAGTCTCTGAGTCTCCAGCAGACTTCACGTTGTAATCTATAAATGGAAAGGCTTGGAACAGTAGTAGGTCTTCCTCGGAGCCATCTGCTGAATTTTCAATGAGAGCGCATTAAAAAAACATGCTTAGAAGTGAAGGCTTTACGTCTATCACCTACGGTCAGTGTTCGTGATTGTACAGTCAGAGGGACATGGAGAAAATCCTGAGAGGACAGCGGAGCAGAATATAAAACAGTGCTAGCCAATACTCGACATCCAAATTGGACTTTCTTCTTCTAATTTTTAACTAGAGAGGTCAATGAAACCGTATAAGGTTAATATCAAAACAGAAAAAAGTTGAAAAGGCAGTTTTTCCTCTTCCATCAGTAGTACAGACTGGGTTCGGTACATGGGAGCGAGTTCACGAATGCTGCCACGACGAAGGCTTGGCTCATGAATATTAATTGGGTTACACAATGTTTGCTCTGTAGGCCCGCCTGATTAGCTGACAGGCAGGATTTGGAAAGAAGGCTTGGCCCATGAATATTAATTTCTTGTGACCGGACTAGATGCTCAGGGAAGCTTGCTAACCGATCAATTAATATTCATGAACGAGGAAGCAGTCTGCCAGTCAAATAGCGATGCAAGTACTTGAAGGCTACATGCCATTGTTTTAAGTTAAATATTTAAACAGACTTCAAATATGTATATTTAACTACATTAAATAAGGTTAATCATTAAGTAAAAAACATAATTTACATAAATTGTGTATCTTCATCATCAAAATAACAAAACAAGGCATTTAATGCAGCATTCTTTTTATTTAAGTGATTCGTATTGTTGCTAGACAAACACATAATTAGAATTAGTCAGAATTAGGTCATTCTATATACTGTACTTATTATATTAAGGTCCGGTTTCAGACCCCGGGCTTCTGCTCCAAATGAGTCTTTATTGTGTTTGCAGTGCATTAGAGATCACTGTGTTTGTCGTTCCTGCTGTCTGACTTTCTCACTGGAGCTTTTAATGCGTCTGTGTGAAGCTGAAAAGTATTAGCAAGAAATAAAATGAATTTGATTGGTTTTGAGTGCATCTCATCACAGCTCTGTTTTGATTGGGTTGTGGACAGCACTGAAAATATGCTAAATGCAAATAATAAAATACCACTAGCCTCACTGCAATATAAGGATTTAGCAAAATAAATGTTAAAATCATCCTCAAACATCATGAACAAAACCATGCAAAGAAAACATGATTTAGAATACGTTAGGCTAAATACAGGTTGGCTTTCTGCTATTCAGCCTCATGTCATATTAATGTAATGCATGGAAATATTAACAGTGTTTGAGTTTTAGGACATTTTTATTTTACTTTTGTATGATGATCAGTAACGATACTGTTTTGGGTGGCCGCTGGATCTACAGTGGGTACGGAAAGTATTCAGACCCCCTTAAATTTTTTCAATTTTTTTATGTTGCAGCCTGATACTACAATTGTTTAAATTCATTTTTTTTCTCATTAATCTACATGCCGTACCTCATAATGACAAAGTGAAAACAGAATTTTAATAATGTCTGTAAATTTATTAAAGAAAAAACTGAAATATCACATTTACATAAGTATTCAGACCCTTTACTCCATACTTAGTTGAAGCACCTTTGGCATTAATTACAGCTTCAAGTCTTTTTGGGTATGATGCAACAAGCTTTGCACACCTGGATTGGGGGAGTTTCTGCCATTCTTCTTTGCAAATCCTCTCAAGCTCTGTCAGGTTGGATGGGGACCGTCGGTGGACAGCCATTTTCAGGTCTCTCCAGAGATGTTCGATAGGGTTCAAGTCAGGGTTCTGGCTGGGCCACTCTAGGACATTCACAGAGTTGTCCCTAAGCCACTGCTGTGTTGCCTAGGCTGTGTGTTTAGGTTCATTGTCCTGTTGGAAGGTGAACCTTCTGCCCAGTCTGAGGTTCTGAATGCTCTGGACTGGGTTTTCATTAAGGCTACCTCAATATTTTGGTGCATTGAGCTTTTCTTCTACTCTGATGAGTCCCTCAGTCCCTGCCGCTGAAGAACAGTCCCACAGCATGAGGCTGCTACCAGCACACTTTATTTTTGGGATGGTACTCTGCAGGTGATGAGCAGAGCTGGTTTCCTTCAAACATGATGCGTAGAATTGAGGTTCATCAAACCAGAGAATCTTGTTTCTCATAGTCTGAGGGTCCTTTAGGTGCTTTTCTGCAAATTCCAAGTGGGTTTTCATGTGTCTTCACTGAGGAGAGGATTGAGTTTGGCCACACCGCCATAAAGCCCAGATCGGTGGAGTGTTGCAGTGATGTTTGTCCTTCTGTAGGTTTCTCCCATCTGCGTATATGATCATGGAGCTCAACTAGAGTGACCATCATCTTCTTGGTCACCAGTCTAGACAAGGCCCTTATCCATCAGTTGCTCAGTTTGGTTGGGCGACCAGCTCTTGGAAGAGTCCTGGTTGAGCCAAACTTCTTCCATTTGAGAATTATGGAAGTCACTGTGCTCTTGGGAACCTTCAGTGCAGCAGAATTTTTTTTTGTTGCCTTCCCCAGATCTGTGCCTCGATACAATCCTGTCTCTGAGCTCTGCAGGCAGTTCCTTTGACCTCATGGTTTGTTTTTCACTCTGATATGCATTGTCAGCTCTGAGGCCTTTTATAGAGAGGTGTGTGCCTTTCCAAAACATGTCCAATCAATTTAATTTGACTCCAATCAATGTGTAGAAACATCTCAGCAATGATCAAGAGAAACGCGAGGCACCTGAGCTAAATTTCAAAGTTTTGTTGCAAAGGTCTGAATACTTACGTAAATGGGATATTTCAGTTTTTTATTTTTAATACATTTACAGACATTTCTAAATTCCTGTTTTCACTTTGTCATTATGAGGTACGGAGTATAGATTAATGAGAAAAAAAATGAATTTAAACAATTGCAGTATCAGGCTGCAACATAAAAAAATTGAAAAAATTTAAGGGGGTCTGAATACTTTCCGTACCCACTGTATATTTTGGTCCTGAAGCCAAAGCAGTTGATCTGTAAGAGCACTTGATATGGAGTTACTCTTGAGTTTGTAAATCCCGTCTCCTCCACACCTGCTTTGGCTAATCGATACTTCATTACGTTCAGCCAAGCGTGTTAGAAAAGGCTGGGTTGTACTGAGGAGAGGTTTTAATTGTTTTATTGTAAATCTTTCATTATTCTTTAGTTTTTATTTTGATGCCATATAGTTGTTTTCCTTCAAGTTTGTGAAGACATACTGCTGTAGCTCAAAGAAATTCATCTGTCGTTTTTAGAGTGGCTTAGCAAGGGCGTATTATATCATATTATATAAGACAGAAGCAGATTCCTCCACTTTTGGAGTGATGCCATGAATATAAACATGATATCTGGCAGCCAGTTTACTGTCTTATCTCATAATCACTGATGCATTAATAATGTTTATTCAGTAGACTTTGAGCTTTATTATAAGTGGGTGATTGTGCACTAACTTGTATAAAGATGAGATGTCTAAAATCCAGTTGAGATTTAAGCACAATTCTCTCTCGGGGGTTTTTTGTTTTTGTTTTTTTGGCCATTTTACTGTTTTTCTTCAATGTATTTCAGAGCTTACTGATATTTATCACTGTATAAAAGTGCATATCTTTAAAATTTTATATTTGATTTTTCTTGTACAAAATTTAAAGGAATTTTGTTTGTTTTTTTTAATTAAATTATGTATAATTAACAATATGCACAACACAACAAAAGTTAAGGTTTTTTTGTGATGTTTTCGAAGATATCTCTTATGCTTACCAGTTTGAGCATAAGAATTTATTTGATCAAAAATACATTTAAAAACGGTAATTGAGAAATATTACAATTTATTATAACTTCTTGAATAGTATTTTTTATTTTAAAATGCTGTAAAATGTAGTTTATTATTGTGATTTATTACAATATTAAAACTCTTTTAATATATTTTACAATGTAATTTATTTCTGTGATCAAAGCTGTATTTTCAGCATCATTACTCCAGTCTTCAGTGTCACATGATCCTTCAGAAATCATTCGAATATGCTGATCCGCTGCTTAAGAAACATTTCTGATTATTATCAATGTTGAAAACAGCTGTGCTGCTGAATATTTTTGTGGAAAACGTGATACACTTTTCAGGATTGTAAAACAAAAATGGAATTATTTTGTATAAATTGTCATTTGATCAATTTAATGCATCCTTGCTGAATACAACTATTAATTTCTTTTAAAAAAAATTACTGACCCCAAACTTAGTGTAAGTAATAAAAAATAAGTACTCATGAGTACTCGTGTAATTTAGTTTAGAAAATAAAATAAGACAAAATGGTTTTAAAGGGGTGGTTGATTGCGATTTCACTTTTTTAACATTAGTGTGTAATGTTGCTGTTTGAGCATAAACAATATCTGCAGAGTTACGACGCTGAAAGTTCAACGCAAACGGAGATATTTCTTTTAAAATTATGGCAGTTTAATGCCTACAAAAACGGCTCATAGGGACTACAACGAGTTACTTCCTGGGTTCGTGACGTAACAAACCCAGATAAACCCCGCCCCGGGAACATGCAATGAAGAGGAGGGGGGGGGGCATGTTGTGCTGCTTTAGAGAAGAGGAAGAGTTGTTGCCATGCCATCAAAACTAGGGGTGCACGAAAAAATCTATTCATACATGAATCGCGATTCTGTCTTCTAACGATTCTAATGGATTCACAAGTTTCAAAATCAGTGTTCTATAGCAGCGTTCCTCAATCCTGTTCCTCGCGTCCCCTGCTCTGCACACGCTCTGCACCTCTCTCTCTCTCTCTCTTTCTCTCGTTCAGATCATCAGCTCAGCTCCAACAATGAACTGTTCCAATTATACACGTTATGTGTATAGACAGACAGATATTTTTCACATAGCTATGAGAAGCGTTATACATGGACGCGCGTGCGGTTGCCGTACTGTATTAAAGCTTTAATCAGGATAAAACCATATATTTAAAGCTAACATAAGCAGTAGCATTTACAAATAACAGCGTATCTAAAAGTATGAGACGACAACAACAAACAAAAAAACATACCATTAAGAGCCGTACTTCCACAGGTTCTGCGCGATCCTATTCACTAATATTCTCTGCGTCTCAATCGGGCTCAAATTGATAAGCAATATTGACGACGCCATTGTTTACAATACAACCGGAGCACATGCCGCTGAGCTGAGGGGCATGACGTTTAGACGCTCACTAGAGGCGGTTTAGCCAATCACATCACACTGGGCCAGCCAACCAATCACAGCCCATTACGTATTTCTGAGGGAGGGGCTTCATAAAACCAGGAAATCATCAGCGCGTTTATAAGAGAAGGGACTGGGTGTAGAATAAAGGTAAATTATGTGAAAAATAATGTTTTTTTTTAAAAACGAAGCATTAACACATGTTAGACTGCACCCCATAAACACAATCAAGCCTAGAAAAAAAGTCAACTACCCCTTTAAAATAAATACAAACATTTAAAATATTTTCAAATATCAATATTAAATATTTTTTAATTATCAAACATTAAAAAAGATAATAGTTTTAATTTATTTAAGTTTTAATTGGTTTATTTTTTTTATTGACGTAATCAAGAAATAAAATACACATCAATCAGTATTTGAATCATTTTAATATGTATGTATTTTTAAGCAGCACTCAGGGTCGGAGTTATATTTACAAATAGCTCTTTCTGACAGCCGAAGAGCGCAGTGTGTCCTGAATTCACAGCATGAGTGTGTGTTGTGTGTTTTGTGGTGTCAGTATCGAGGCCGCTGTGGCAGCCTTCGCTCAGGCTCGGCCGCCGGGCATCTATAAAGCCGACTATCTTAAGGAGCTCTTCCGCCGCTACGGGGACGTGGAGGACGCGCCGCCCGCCCCTGCTCTCCCCGAATGGTGCTTCGACGAGGAGGAGGATGAAGATGTGGATGATGATGGGAATGCCATGGCTCAGGGCTCCGAGCCCAGCTCCTCTCACTCCAGTCAGGGCAAGAAGAAGAAAGAACGGCTAAAACTGGTGAGAGAAACTCATTTCAGCTCATTCTCTCATAGTCTTGAAGGAAAAACCCTGGTTTAATACAGCACAGCTCATTAATAAGGCTCATCTCTGACAGTGTATCAGCTCGATATAACCTAGACTGTTCTGTTTAGTGTCCCGGGTATCCTTCTGAAATATTAGTGTGCAGATGTGAGGAGTGTTTGTTTGTTTGTGTCTCAGCATGCTGTGTTTCTGGAGGGAGTTTCTGTCAAAGGAGTCACTCAAGTCACGTCACAGCCCAAGCTCGGCCTGACCCAGAAGAAGTGTCAGGAGTTCTCTGAGTGGGACAAGTGAGTCTGTGTGTGTGTGTGTGTGTGTGTGTGTGTGTGTGTTTCCAGCTCTGAGCCCATGTGACTGATATGTCTAGTAATGGAAACCATTCAGATTGTGAGGACTGTAAATGTGTGTGGGGCACAAATAGGGAAGAAAATAAGACTCAGACATATTATTTTTTTCTTGGAAAAAGGCTCAATGAAATAAAGTGCTTAACCTTCAGTAAATGCTGCTTGTCAACCTCAGGATGTCAAATTATGTCAAATAAATATTATGAGCAGTTTTATTTATTTTATTTATGGCTAGAAATGTTTGCAACCCTGTTACCATATTTGATGTTTTCCTAGCAATAATCATAAAATAAACATACTCTAAATTAAATATTATTAAAATGTAAAAAAGGAAAAAAATAACTAAAGGGAAAAAAGGAAAGGAAAAAAAAACAAAAACACCAGAATAGGTAACAGGGTTGCATATTTTAGGCTAAAGTAAGATATCATATCATCATGACTCAGTAGGTGCTTGCTGGTTTGGGCCTGAATGTTATTGACAAAGTTTTTATAATTGCTAATAAAACTTCCCATGCGTGAGCGAGTACTTGATTTTATACCATTGCTTGAATGATTAAGCTTAAATTACTGATGTAAAATAATAAATGTATACTACCTTAATACAATATATTAAACAACCTACTTTTCATGCTAGATTTATTTTTTGTTGGATAATATTGAAAGTTGTGATGAAACTGATCTTTTCTTGTGTATTCTGACATACATGAGAGTCAAACTATTTAAATAAAAAATGTATAATTAAATTTAATGTATTAAATTTAATTTAACACACAAGTAATAGGTATTAAATAGGATGGGGACATTGGTGTGTCCATTAGTTAACTGGAGGCAAGAATGGGGTGGATTTGTGATCAGAGAGAAATCTGTGTTTCACTGGAAGATAGAGTGATATTTTTAGATTAAATATTCAAAAGTTTTCGGCGCCAGTAGCCTAGTGGGATGTGCGCTGACATATAATGCTGTTGCGGTGTGTGTGTCCCGAGTTAAAATCCCGGCTTGAGGACCTTTCCCGATCCCACCCCACTTCACTTACACTATCCTGCCTTAATAAAATATATCAAAAAATAAATCTTTAAAAAAAATTAAAGAAGCAGATGCATGGATGAGCTGTCAATCAATATCATGCTTTAGAAAATATATATGGTGAATATCTGTGATATAATGAAGATTATGGTATTTGTGCCTAACAAGTAGGGATGCACGATATTATCGGACTGATATCGGAATCGGCCGATAATGGCTTTAAATGTAAACATCGGCATCGGCCGATATGAAAAATTATG
>JAFVLL020038118.1:0-27500 GCA_021397915.2 Tor tambroides
GAGAGGCACAGCATCCGCTGTCCTGAGTCCGGAGAGCACTACGAGATCATGCTACTGTACTTCCTCCAGCAGCACCTCTGATGAGCGCCTTCTCCATTCCCAGCCTCCTCCTCCTCTTCTTTCAGCAGCAACGACAGAATACGGCCCTCACCGGTTCCCCAACCCGCCTTTGCTTTCTCACACTCTTTCTGGAAGGAGTGTCTCCGCAGCAGCCAGAAACTGACTCGGCCCCAAACTTCATGTAATTTTGCGCATGTCGGCACAATTTTAACAGAAAGGACACATCCGAGAACGGGGAAGAACCCAGTAGCTCATTAACCTCATTAAACAAATTTTGGATTATGTGCCACATCTAGGTAATGTTTCCTTTCCGGCTCCCTTTGAAACACTGATTATGTTGCCAAATGTGTCTTTATTTTTTAAATTTGTAGTTAGTGGCTTGTCAGAATACAGAGACTGGATTTCTACATGTACGTACAGAAATGCTCTTCCCTGCCCCCTCTGCTCATTTAACTTAAGCTTTTTCAGTTCTATGAATGCAGTCGTGTTTCGGTCCAACATGAATTCCAGCGTCACTGTTAGCCGCGGTCCCGTGGCTCTCACGTGAGGACACCTCACACTACTACCTGCAGTTCATATTTTAAGTGTGTATTATTAAAGGAACATATTTTTTATGAAGTTGTGGTCGTTTGTCTTTCATGTATGCTGTTTTAGTCAAAGTAGCATATTCCCTTCACTTCAGTTTACGTAAGACGGCATGAAATAAGCCATCTGATTTACTTCTGTAATGTGATGCAGGAAATTTTTATCCACTGGGAACTGATTGGATCGTGAAAGGTGAGTCATGTCACGTTTATTTATATAGTGCTTCATGCAATACAGATTCAAAGCAGCTTCACGTTAATAAACAGGAAAATAACTTGGTTGTAAAATTCATCAGGTATGAATAATTTCTACATAAAGTGTCATTTTTCAGCTCACTTTAGTTCAGTGTTGTTTTAATGCCATTCAAAAATGGTCAATGTTGCAAAGGTCATAAATTATGAAGCCATACCATCAGCACAAATTGTATTGTACTGTACCATAAGAGTGGCTGGGAAGATATGTCATTGTCATTATGCAGTTCACTTCATTTCAGTTCAAATATTGTTCTCATCAGATAGTGCAGTTAATTCTGTCATTGTCATTGCACAAATTGTATGATGAGATTGTAGTGCAAACCTCAGGCGGTAAAAAATGAGCTGAGCCAGTTTTTACTTACAGTGTGTATAAAGCAAGCACATGACAGTAATGGGTCCAGCTTAAATATGTACAAAGATTTCAGAATGTGGTGCATTCTTGGGAATAATCAGTTTGGATCTAAAAGAAACTGCTTTTAAAATATGGCTGTCCAAAAAAAAAGTGGTCTCTTGGCTCAACTTGCCCCCAGTGATGGGTGAGTTGAGCCCCATGGAGTTAAACTCTGCCATTGATTTAAGTGAAACTGAACATTTTCACCTCATGCTATATCAAAAGAAGAGAAATTTAATTACAAATGACTTCTTAAAATCTGTGTGAGCTTGTGATGGACGGACCATCCATCCAGGGAGTTTGACCACCTGTGGTTCAAGACGCTGGGTTATGATCCAGCTCAACCCACGACACTAATATGAAGGCCTATAGATTTGGATAATAGAATGGATGGATGTATAACTTTAAAAGATACAGTTCACAATTTATAATTTATTTTAATTATTTTAAAAGAAATCGGAACAAAATAAAAGTTCAAGTCGAAGAATTTAAATAAATAAATAATGACTGCTACTGACCTAACAGAACCGGGCTAACACTCAACATCCCAATTATAAATGTTGCAGGGAAATACAACTTCAGAAAAACTCCAGTGGCCATTTTTCGTGTACATAAGTTCAAAACAAAGGACCAATTGAAAAATATTTGCTTTAAAATGAATGAAATATAGTGTAGAATAACAGTAAAATAATATTTAATACTATAATCATAAGAAGGAGCGAGCCACTGGCTCAAATTATTACCTTATTAGAGCTATAATGTCTTTTAGGGGTTTTCAACCCTGTTCCTGGAGGACTTCCAGCACTATTATGTCTCCTCTCACACACCCATCACTACCGAGCGGATGACCTGAATCAGGTGTGTTTGATTAAGGAGACAAAACCCCTACTGAGAGGGCAGCAGGGTGAAGAGGTGATGACCTGGGTGTGATGATTTCTTGAGGATTGTGGCCTGACGTAAACATTGAGTTTACATATATATTTCTTTTAGTGGAGGTTGTGAGGTGTTGGTCTTGTCAGGCACAGAGCAGACAGCAGCATACCACACTGAGATGATGTATGTGAGTATGCTATCTATGGAGCAGTGATAAAAGCACGCAGATTGGCTTTCCTTAATGTCCTCAGGAAGCAGAGTGTTTCTGTGCTGCTCCTGGTATGCAGTGGTTTGACTTAAAAGGTCTGATGTTAATGTCAGATACCACAGCACACATTCAGAGGGCTTGTAGAGTCTGTGCCTTAAAATGGGCAACACTCCACCCTCAGAACTATTTCCCATGTTATTTCCCTTGCAAAGGTGTTAGCCAATCATAACAGAGCACATTTACCAAGTCCTACAGATACAGGAGGCGGCAAGAACAGCTTGTTTGAGGATCAGACGGTCAGAGAAAGTTGGAAGAACATCATGGAAAAACTAAACACTTGGTTTGCGCATTTCTAAGGCCTCTAAATAATCAACATGATCCAAAAATGATCCACAATCTACTACATGCCTTACACTCTTAAAAACAAAGGTGCTTAAATGGTTCTTCACCGAGATGCCATAGAAGAACCATTTTTGGTTCCACAAAGAACCATTCAGTCAAAGGTTCTTTAAAGAAACATCTCTTTCTTACCTTTTTATAATCTGAAGAACCTTCTTTTGCCACAAAGAACCTTTTGTGAAACAGAAAGCTTCTTCAAAGTTTAAAGATTCTTTATGGAACCATTTAGACAAAAAAAGGTTCTTCTGTGGCATCGTGAAGCACCTTTATTTTTAAGAGTGTATGCCTTCAAATTGATAGTTAATACTTTACAAGCTATCAGAATTTCATTTTACTTTTGAGTATATTTATATCACTAAAGGGCACCAAAATGTATATTTAACTCACTTTGGGCCTCTGAATATATCCAATATGTTTTTTTTTTCTTTCTTGAGAACAAGCTCCATATTATCCTATATATCACACTATATGAGCCATAAAAGCCTGATGCATAAATTCATATGTAAGGCTTTGCAAGGTTAAGATATTTTGTTCATGAAAACATGCCTTTTATTTGTTTCCACTGAATGCAATTTATCAACGTGAATGGACTTGTTTCCTTAAAAACAGAAATTACTAACGGTATTCTTTAGTTGTAGTACTGCCTTACACTTTGGGAATCCACTATAGTTTGATCTAGATGTCATTCTGGTGCTGTACTGATTTTTGCAGTGATATTGAGCTCATGGTTGTGAACATCAACTATAAGTTTGAAGGCAAACCTGTGTCTCGCCAGAGGCTTTAGACTAAAGTGTGAAAGAAACTTGAACAACTCTCAAAGCCGTATTTTCATGTTAAAACATCATTGTCTTCTAAAAGATTTCTGCCTACTGAAGTTTATAGAGTTTGAGTCCAGACCAGGCTGCATCCATTGCAGCACATTTTAAAGACTGAGCCACGCTGTACACAATGGCTAAACAAGCCACTCAGAGCCCAATGGTGTAATGGTGATACCGTGCAGATTGCCGGTTGAGGTAATGATTATCTTCAGTACGGTAGAAACAGACTGTGGTCCGGCCTAAGACCAAGAGCTTAGACCAGATCCAAGGACACGTTTAGGTGCATCATCAAGACGTCAGCTATGCCAAGAGGACACAGCATCTATCATGAAATGCATCCTTTAGTTCTAAATAACTACTCTTTAAGTCTATAAAGCAACAGAACCAGTTATTACTGCTTTTTACTACTTCAGTGACCAAATACATGCATTTTGACTGAAGGTGGGTTAAATCTCTTGACAGCAAAGGTTATGTGCTTAAATTTCTGTTTGCCTAAAGGGAGTGTATTTAGACTTTTTAACCATGTTTTAATATGACTTTAGCATACTTTTTAAAAGAGTACTTTTTTAAAGCATACTTTGTTTGAACTAAATGTAATGTTTTTGGACACTTCATTGCATCTTATTTACATTTAGTAAACTTACAAGTGTTTTGTTTTAACAACTTAAGTATGACACATCTTTATATGTAATTTCATCATTCTGTTATGAAATATGGTTAAAGTGCAGAATGTAATGACAAGCATGTATGGTAAACTAAAATATACTTTAATGTCATTTCTATTGAAACTTCTATGAAATCTATCTATTTATAATTACACAATCATAATGATGAATTTGCAATTTACAATATTATTGTTGTCGCAAATAATTTAAAATATTAACTTTAAATGTAATATTGAATAACACTACAGTTAAAATTATAATCAGATACTTTACATATGCTTTAGTATGTTAGTCAACATATCAAAATAAGTGTACTTCTTTTGAAAGCACAAAAAAACTTTTAATTTGGCATCATTGCAAAGTGTACTTCAGTGTGGCATTAAGCACACTTAAGTGGCCTTTTATTTCAGCCATACAGTATATCATTTTACCTGCAAGACATTTTTAATATTTGAAGTACATCACGTCCTTAATATTCAATATTATTAAGCTCACCTGGTTCGCAAGACTATTTCCACATTTGTCAGATTTCTTGTTTTAATATTGGTCCGACCATTTATATATTGGTCACATTGATGTATTTACATAACCAAAATCCACTTGTGTAGGATAGGTGCATTTTCTTAATGAGTAACTTAATGACATTATACAGTTTTCCTTTAATTGTACATTTTGAAAAATGCTAAATGAAATAGCATAAGCTGCACAGCATGATACAATCATTTAAACAAAGCATACCAAGTAAAATACACAATAAACGACATACTGACAGACCAACACATATAAATGCATACTTGAGGCCTGGTAAAAAAAAAAAATAATAATAATACAATTGAAGAGTCAAAATATGTTTAAATGAGCAACTCCAGGCGCCTGTTTGCAGAGCTACTGCAGCATCTTTGGATAAAATGAAAGATTGTCTGTGTTTGAAATCTACAGTAAACTTTCTAGTTAAGTTTAAGACTTTTACAGGGATTTAACACCTGGTTTCTTAATTTGTGTAAAGTGCCGAGTTCAGTTATCGGTCTATGAATCCAGCAAACTCTGATGGTCAGCCAATAATTATGGAAAATAAATCAAATAGAACTGCCTTTATGCAAGCGTCCTTCCAACGGTAACAACAGGTGTAGATCATCACATTAACCATGAACATGTTTAACATTTCACAGCCGCAAAGTGTCGGGATTTCAAGCTTAACCACTGAAAAGTGCTGTTTTTTTCTTGCAAATGCCATTTGTTTTGATTTAGGGCCATTCCTGGCTTATTTAATTCAGTTATAGTTCTTGAGTTCAGTTCTGTAACCTTTCTGTGATCGGTCAAGATCTCTGGAAGGCAAATGTTTATCTTTTCCAAAGTTAGGCGATGTCCTTTCAGTTAAAAAAAAAACAACCGCTCAGCTAAAGGGCCACCATCAGCCTCAGACATGACAGACTGTATATTTAATGGCTGAGTTTTATCCAGTTAGATCAAAGGATAAAAATAAATCACTGTAGAAGAAAACAAGGGTGGAGTTCATGTAGGTGTTTGTTGCAGTCACAGGTTGCCTGTGTTATGAAGCCACGATGTGTGTTTAATAATTGAGTTTCTCAAGCAAATATGAATGATTCACCCTAATCTGCTGCAGTATTTCATGCTCATGTATGATTTGCACTTGAGTTTTTCTGACCGCTAATCAAAACAAATGTTCAGCTTGTGAACCATGTAATCACAACAACATTACAGCTAAGCTGCAATTATCCCAAATACCTTATTTCATTGTTTTAAACACCGACATCATGGTAGTAAGAAACTTATTATAGTAGATACACCTGTTGAAGATTAGAAGTGAAGTTATTGGTCTTACTGACATTAATGTGTTTACATGTTGCATTATAGTGCATTAAATATGTGCATAAAAATGAATACAATATAAATATATATATAAACTTATAACAGAAATTGTTATAATCTTTCAGTAAAGCTAGTTAGTCATGTTTTTATGTTTATTTTGTTCTTAATGTGTCCATGTGTCACTCTGAGGGCCATGTTTTTCTAGGAGTGGACGGGCTTCGAGAGTTTGCTTTAGATGATACCTGAACAAAGAACAAACACAAAACGTATGTCACCACATTATAATATAATGCTCATATTTCTCCAGAATGATGCAATTTAAAAAAATAAATTTTAATGGATGTACTAATACAAATTTTTTTCAGTCATTTTGTGAAGCACGGCAGATTTTTAAGTACATACGGTATCTTTTTTATATTGTTTTTATTGTGAACGATTAATCAGTGCATGAAAATACAATCATTGTCAAAATAATAACATGCTCTGTCTCTGAAATGACTTATTTTTATTCTGATGTGATTGTGAATTAGGCTGTATTGGACAAAGTTAAACAGTAGCCAAATAGCTATTAAGGCACTGGTCTCAAACTCAATTCCTGGAGGGCCACAGCTCCAACCCTAATCAAACACACCTGATCCAGCTAATCAAGCTCTTCAGGATCACTAGAAACTTCCAAGCAGGTGTGATTTGGAGCTGAACTCTGCAGAGCTGTGGCCCTCCAGGAATTGAGTTTGAGACCACTGTATTAAAGCATCATTTCCATTCACATCTGGCTCCATTCTGGTAAAACACCAAAATCAATCATGACCCAAATCAATTCCAAACTGCTGTCTCGCCCTGCATTTTTTCTGAATAAATATCCTATTTCACATTAATCACTTAAACAAGTCTCGTAAAGTGTAATTTAACTGCCGATATCCATGTGTTTGTTCTGCTTGAATGAGTTAGAAAGGGGCTGCACGAGTGTTCAGTGTGAGAGGACTTACATCCGCCGGTGTTTTCGAGTAGTTCATGTGAGCGTACAGTAGAACAGCAATATCATTGTGGGACGCCTCCAGAGCAATGGAGAGAGCATTACTGCCATCCTGGAGGAAAGAAGTCAAAGAGCATGGATTTACCCATAATGCACTGTTGGACTGGATGCTTTAACACTGGATGCCAAGTCCAGCAACATTTAGGGTGTGACCTGTTTCTCTGTTACATCATTATCTGTAAAACAGAGTACAACTTCCTGCTGTAATGGAACAAGTGACTGCACTGGATTTCAAGCATATTACTCAGGACCCCACCTATACAGGCAACAAGAAATGACTGCAGGACAACACATTCAGAAGGTTAAAATACACCATACATCTGCTTCCTCCTCAGAATAAAAAGAGATACACTTTAATATAAGAAATACAGTCATATCGTGAGATACAGTCACAATTCACACACACTCATATATATATATTACTCTGAAACAGAAACCAGCCTCTATAGCATTCAATCACATTCAATTTTTGTGTAAAAATATATTGTTTTATTTGTATTGTTTGATCAAATAAGACAAGAAGTCAATAATATGGTATTTATTGTCTTTCTCAAGCTCAAGGTCGCTTTATAATAAGCATGTGACACTGAAACATTAAAATCAAGACTAAAGGAAGTCAATAAAGAGATCATGAAAATCATGGCTAAAATTTCTTCCTATTCATTTGTCAAACAATCCCATGTAAAGATGCAATATGGAATAAAGTATTTCAAATGTAGGTGATGATTATCCATGTATCAGGGTATTATAGTTAACTCAAACTGAATCAATAATTAAAACCATGAAAAAAGTTACTTGAAATAAACATGAACTGAGATAAAATAAAAAAAATTCAGCTTTCAGCTAAATGCCAAGGCAACATTTCTCTATTTTAATTTATTTAACTTGATGTACTAAAATAACTAATATAAAAATGAATGAAAACCACACACACACACACACACACATATATATATATATATATATATGTGTGTGTGTGTGTGTGTGTGTGTGTGTGTGTGATATGTGTATGTGTGTGTGTGTGTGTGTGTGTGATATGTGTGTGTGTGTGTGTGTGTGTGTGTGTACTGGTTTTTGTGGTTTACGGGGACACAAATTTGTTTAATGACATGGGTATGACAGAGGTATTACAATTTGAAGGTGGTTTATGAGGACACTGCCTATGTCCCCGTAATTCAAAAGGCTTAAAAAACATACTAAATGGTGTTTTTTTCAAAATCTAAAAATGCAGAAAGTTTCCTGTAAGGGGTAGGTTTAGGTGTAGGGTTGGTGTAGGGCAATAGCACATACAGTTTGTACGGTATAAAAACCATTACGCCTATGGAGAGTCCCCGTAAACCACAAATACCAACATGTGTGTGTGTGTGTGTGTGTGTGTGTGTGTGTGTGTGTGTGTGTGTGTGTGTGTGTGTGTGTGTGTGTGTATATATAAACAAGAAATATGAAACAGAAAAATGAAAACAGAAAATATAAAAACTTCAAAATACTAATAACTATAATAGTATCTCTATAACTAATAGAACTAGTATGTTCACCTGCCTTTGATTATTAGTATGACCGCCACTTTAATCGTGGCTTTATTTTAGGCTGCAGTATTATGCAGAAACAGTGCATATTTTAATGTCGTACATTTTCTTCATGGTTGTATGAAGGTGGTTGTGATGAACTCACATTGTCTACGACTGAAATGTCACACCCCGGCTGCTCCAGCAGTAAGGACACAATCTCAGCCCGACCGTGTTCGCTCGCGCACATCAGAGCGGTGGAGCCCTCGTCATCCTGGATGTTCACATCAGCACCGCAGTCGAGCAGCGCTCGCACCATCTCCTGCCGACCATGACTCACGGCCAGCATCAAAGCCGTCTGTCCCGCCTAACCAGACACACCACAACACACACGCTCAGCTGGAGGATCCCTGCTCCACAGCAATCAACACTTTCAGTAATTTACACTCTAATAATGAAATTATCTGTTTTTATCCAAAAATGTATAAACAGTGAAGACACTCAGGCCTCACAGAATTAATTAGTGCAATGTCTAAATTTCATTGCAGTTTTCTAGGCCATTTCATTCAAGGTTTGCCTTGCTTAACTTTCTTTAAAATCAATGCCACATTTTTATTTATTTATTTATTTATTTTTAAACTAATGAAATGACATCCATACATTTTTAGGTGTGACTTTTTGGCAAATATCAGAAAAACTTAGTAATATTACACTACCGTTCCAAAACTTAAAACTGGTAAGATCTTTAAATGTTTTTGAAAAAAGTTTCTTATGTGCAAAAATACAGTAAAATCTGTAGTATTGTAAAATATTATTGCAATTTAAAATAATAGTTTTATATTTTATTTTATTGTAAAATGTAATTTTTTTCTGTGATCAAAGCTGAATTTCTAGCATCATTACTCCAGTCTTCACATGCATCCTTCAGAAATCCTTCTAATATGCTGATTTGCTGCTCAAGAAACATTTATTATTACTATCAATGTTGAAAACAGTACTGCTTTTATTTTTTCAGGATTCTTTGCTAAATTGAAAGTTCAGGAGAACAGCATTCATTTGAAACTGAAATCTTTTGTAACATTATAAATGTCACTTTTGATCAATTTAATGCGCCTTTGTTTAATAAAAGGTTTAATATCCTCCCCAAAAAAATCTTATTTTCCCAGACTTTTGATCAGTAGTGTATGTATTCTGTAAAGACTTCTGTAAACTTTTCATTTCTTTTAGCAAATAAAAAAAAAAAATTGTACACCAAGTCAAGCAAAAGAGCTTCCAAAAGAGAATTTTCACAGTGACGCCACAGAGGAACAATTTTAGATTCCCCAGAGAACCTTTTAGTGAACACTTCTTGAAAGAACTCCTTTTCTTGTGAAAAAAACATTTTAACAAGAGCCCTTTTTCCACTATAAAGTCCCTTTTGTGCAATGGAAGGATTCCATGGATGTTAAAGGTTCTTCATGGAACAATAGACGCCAATAAACAACCTTTAAAAGTGTAAGTTGAAATGTCATATTCAAATTAGCAGAGGATATAATCGCAGATGAATATCTAATTAACTGGGTGACTTACTTGGCTCGCCTTGGAATTGACGTTGCCCAGACGGAAGAGTTTCTGGACCACTGCCATGTGGTCCTCCTCCTTCACTGCTGAAAGCGCTGCCAGCATCACAGCTGTATATCCAGCTTTATTCTGCTGATCAACGTTGCACATGCCTGCGCATGAACACATCACAACTGAGGTTTTGTAACAATGTCCCGAACTGTTGGACAACTCAGAACAGCTCATCAGCATATAACTTTGGACTTTATTTAAAGCTTGAACTTCTGTTTCAAAAGCAACAAGTGAATAAGTAATATCAGTTGTGAATTCCAAGGAACTTGAGAGATAAAAAGGACATCACTCATGTAAACATGCACAATAGTTAGGTCATGCGACAACCATAGGATTTTGCTTACCATTAAAGGAATCATGAGCTGAGAAACCAAAATTCCCTTGATCTTTTGACATATAAGAGGACGCCATTGTAATATAAAAACATCCTGTAAGTTTCAGAAACTCAAAACTTTCTCATTAGTCTAAAAACAGCTTATATTGAAGGCAGTCTGCCAAAATGACAGCTTGTGGAATGTACCACTCTGTGACGTAATAGTGTGCATAAGCACCGCCTTCACAGGATTCGTTTACCGCAGATTCGTTTACAAACAAAAGAGGATGCTGTGCTGACTATATTGGATACGATGTCTCACCACACAAGTGTGAGTAGCTGATGTGATCACTATTGGTTTGTTTGTTATTACAGATCATTTGATATGCACTGAGTATTTATGCGTTTTTAACCTAAATCGTAGCAGCATCCATCTGTGAAAGATGTAGATGTCAAACATATATAACTGCTAGCCAATCACAGCACTTCTGAATCTACAATCTGAGACGCCTATTCAAACAGAGCGTTCTGATGAGGGGGGTTAAAACAGGACAGAAAATAGCCTATTACTTCTAAATTATGATGTTTTTTGATGTAAAAATCTTGATAACATTATAAGTGGACCTCAGAGAGCAGTACACAATAAAAACCAAAAGCAGTTCATGACCCCTTTTAGTGTTTAGCTAGGTGCATTTTCCCATGGTTTATCCAGTTACATTGCTTGTTACCATGTTATTCCGATGAGTCATCTCTTAACCTGTGTCAAGCAGTAGGTCCACCACAGTGAAGTTGGAATGGGAGACGCTGTAGTGTAAGGCAGTGTTGCCATTGCCATCTGTCATGTTGACTATGTGCTCCAGCAGGACGTGGGAGACCTCTGAGAAAGCCATCAGGTAATTTGACACACGTGAATGCTGGGCCATCTTTGCACTGGATACTCTGAACCACTCCAGCTGAACGCTATGAGTGCTGGACAACTGCGTTAGACATGTTAACAGAACAACATAATGGTTAAGTTTGGCTGGAATGTAATTTGAAAAGATTAATTTCTAACTACAATTTGAATAAAATGTAATTTGTGTGATTTGTTCTCACCACTTCTTTACTCTTCACTGATTTCGCTCCGTCATTAAGGTGGTTCTTCAAAATTAGACAAGCCTCACGCATTTTGGCACTAAGTTCAAACCTGTAAGATAATTTCCATTTATTGTTTGCATTCATTACATCATAGCCATGAATCATGATTTTCTAAAAAAGAAATATCTCTTGTACAAGATGAGTCATTTTTGGTCCGCAAGAGAAAGACCTCGAATATTTAAACGTGTACATCTGCTAAAAGTATATTTTTAGATGTATGCTACCATATAGATGACCTCAAAGCTAAGCCACAAAACTATTTTCTGATATGTAAAATTTCAGTCATCACCAAAATCTGCATGCACTTACTTTTCCTTCACTTCCTCTTCCTGGTCCTTTGACTCTTCAGTCCCAGCTGGCATGTTTTCATCACTATCAGTTTCATCCACATTTATATTCATCTCTTCATCAGACGTGTCCTCTAGAGCTGCCCCTTCTTCCACACTGCTGTCTGAACACGCACCAGCCTCACTTCCATCTGAGGAGCTCTCTTCATCCTCTTCCTCATCCTCTTCACTAGAGGTTGACTCATATCTGAAAGAATTTAAGAGGAGAAATTCAGTTTAATTGGCAGTCTGACCTCAAGCTGAAAGATTTATATAAGAAATAATGACAAAATGGAGAGTTACAGTTCTAAAAACAGATTGAAAGGGCCATGTTTGAAGCCAGTGATATTTTATACAGTTGTTACTTGGCAGGATAATTATTATTGTTGTCATTAACGATAATATTTTTGAATTCATGAATCAAATTGACAAGTTTTAGAATATTACTGTTGTTACCACTTTATAAAAGCAATAAGCCATGGGACGCAGGCTGTGACAGTCTAGTTACTACAGTAATGGTATTTCGTACTGTGCCAATATGTCCTTTTTTTAAAAATCTGCTCTAGCAACTCACCCTCCGTTTAGAATTCCAACAAACTTCAGGCTCTTTTTGCCACCGCTGGAAGCTGCGCCAGCACCACTCCCATCCTTCCTCTTCATGATAGATTTCAGAGGGCCTGCAGCTTTTTTGCAAAGAAATCATTTTTAAAGGGATTTTCCTATGGATAACCTTAAAAATATGTGGTTCTCTTATACAGATTGATTTAATGTCAACACGTAACAAATGTATAGTTGGACTTAAGTGAGCCCCGTTCACACCAAGAACGATAACTATATAGCGTCCACACCAGCGAATGATATCATCTGTTTATTCTAAGCGCTCGCTGCTTTAAATTCTGGAGCTCCTTATAGCAGGATGGATTCTGATTGGATGTCAATGTTTATATCATTCATCAGCTGGAAAAAAATCTTTCTGAAAGTGATTCCAATTATATCGCTTCTCTGTGCCTTTATCGTTATAGTTGTGGTGTAGACTCCGCTATTAATATTGAGAACGATTTTTAGAACTATATCTTTATCGTTAGGGGATTTTGCACCGCATAGTTATAGGAACTTAGTTCTAGGAACTAGCCAGCAGGGTGGTTCCTAGAGAACCAATTTCTCCCTCGGGCCGTTTTCCTGGTTGCATTTGCACTGGCAGCAGGAACTTTGAAGCGGAGTCTTTATGCGCGGCATTTACATATGTCAACAACCGGTGAATGGAAGACGCCATGATCGGAGCAGTTTTTGTTGTGTGTTTTTGGTTTCGTGATAACGGAGATGGAATGTAAATGCACAATTTACGCGACTGAAAGAGCAAAACGTTTGGCTAAGAGACAAAATCTCCTATGACAACTTGCAGTGTTACATATCGAGGCTGAGAAAAGAACACAACACTGCAGAAAACAGGTAAATGGCGTTATCACTATTTTCCATGTTCGTGGAGTACATGTTTACATGGCTTTTTAAAAATGCCGAGTAGCCAGTGTTTCGTATGCATTTGGCCAATCAGTGCACACTTACGTCATTGGTAGTTCCTATAGAACTGTTACTCTGCTACTCTGAAGTAGGAGCTAATTTAGTTCCTCCAAACATAGTTTCTAGAACTAAAACCATTCCTGGTTCCTGCGGTGCGAACACGCCAAAAAGCGGGTACTTCCGCCAATAGTTCTAGGATCTATGAAAAAGTTCCTCCAGTGCGAAAGCCCCTGTTATCTTTATTGTTATCGTCCTTGGTGTGAACGGGCCTTTAGGCTTGTAAATTCGGAATTGACTGATTCATGCCGTAGTCTGTATTACACTAAGGCTAACCAGCTTTATATTACTGCATAAATGCAAGGTTCTGTCATGAAACTCTAGATGGCGCAGGCCGATAGGTTCCAACTCAAACTGATATAATTACATCATTCACATGGTGCAACTGATTGGTTCTTTTCACATCAGCAGCCAATGAGCTGCTGCTCAACATTCAAATACTTGGCTAGTGTTTGCTGTAGCAGTTGCAGCACACTTCAGAATCCCTCCACCTCCCCCAGCTCCACCTGTATAGATCTGCTACAGGGTTATTTCATGTATGTTATACACGGGGGTTATTTCTTATATGTTATATGTGCAGCAGCAGTGTTTCTTACATGCTCACCGCAGCATGGATGTGGATGTATTGATCTATTCCGCCAAGACCAAATGCATTAATATTGCCATGTATAACGCTCTGAGAGTTGTCATGACAGAACAGCATTTATTACTGCGTTAAGTACTGGCAAAATGTGTGGCACTTTGGAGCAAGTAGGTGGACTGGGACTGATGACTGGTAATGGGGAAAGTGGTTGTGATTTACTAGGCGATGTGATAGGGCTCTGGAGAAAAGGTGGGTTAGTTTGGCCATTCTCGCTGGTTGTTGAGGAAAGGGACTCAGTGGAGGTCCAGCCACTGGCCCGACCGCCAACACTTAAATTCCTCTGATACCCACGGTCACCCCGGGATCCCCTCCGAGGGTTCACATTAGCCCTACGAATGCTATGTCCACTCTCTATTTCCTCAACATACTTGAGAAAATCAAGGTCCAGCTGGAATCCGTAGGGTGTCTGTACTGAATAGGAGCCACCTTGCTCTGTTTCTTCCTCAGTAGAGCAATGAAAAGGGGCACTCAGACCTGCAATGCAAACATATCAGATGTGTTCATCTTGAAACAGTGCTATCTACCGAGAGCAGAAAAACAACTACTTACTTGGCAGTTTGGAGGTTATATGCACAGATTGGGTCATTTTATGGAGCCTTGTGCTGCCCCTCCAGGAGACTAATCAGCACACCTACAAGCAAAAGACAACATCTCAATGCCATAGAGTCATCAGACAAATGAAAACATTGTTTGGGAGCTGCTGGTGACCCGCAACAAACTGAACCTAAAAGCATCTCTGGACCATTCCACAACATGGTATGTGGCCACTGTGAAGGTTTTAAGGGTTGTTCTTTTGTCCAGTGGCCAATGGTAGTTCCTGAACTGTTATAATTGACATGGGCTGATAGGTAATGGTGTTGCTGCATGTTGCATTGTATGCTTATTAGGTCACTGCAATGTTAGCAACCAGGATGCCACAGTTTCTAGTTGAAACATGCTCTGGTCTCACATCACAGAAACTGTTGTTTTTAGACTGCACATAGTCCTAAGGTTTTTATAATCACCTGGGAATTGTGGTTGGCTATCCAGCAAACTTAATAGGTAATCTGAAAACAGCTTTGACTATTCTGGCTGACAAAAAAATAACTATAGCTGTAACCTTAATAAGTAGGTTTCATGCCTTTTTGTACTCTATGATCTCTTTTATTTGTAGTATAATGGGTTGACTGTTAGCGATTAGAAAATCTTTGTGCCATTCTCTGTGTTGTTTCAATGTTCACAGACATTTTTATAAACAAAAAAATGCATTACGTCACACCTGATTTTCTTCCTTTCTCTACTGTTCTTCAATTTCTGCTCCAGCTGTGTAATATTCTGGTTTACAATTCAAACCGTGGTATTGCAAGATTATTAATTTTGTTGAAATGTTACCTACTATGTTTTGGACAATGCCATGTTTGCTCAGAAATAGGCCATAGTATATTTTAAAAACCTTGGAGTACCATGTGTGTGTGTATGAATATGGTAATAATACGGTACACCATGGCATTGAGTAGAGACCAAATATCTGAGGCCAAATTATGTTATAACAATTTGAATGAAAGGCTGGCTTGAAAAACTGACATGAATTTCAGACTGTCACCCCTTTTCTTTAATGACAGCAACACTTAAAGTGTTGTGAATGTTTTGGGTACAAAATAAACCTTAAGTCTTTACTGGTAAGTTATCCTCCACTTCCACATAGCTCTCCGATACACAGCGTCCTTCTTCCTCTGAAACACTGCAGTGCTTTCAGGACACACTGTATCACAAAAAACATCTACCCTCACATGAACAGACATGCAATGAGATAACTTGTGAAAGTGAAGATATTTTGCGAATGACCTTCTGCATAAAGGAGTTCACTTTGCACAGTGACTCAAATTTGCAGACCATTCAAATGTTACAACTTTTCCAGGTTTTCACTGTGCTTTTAGACTTTTGAAGCCCACTTATCATCTAATATTATCACTGTCATGACACATCTACAATAAGTTTTGTATGGAGATGTTATGGTACATTCAATGGTAGATTTCAATATAAAACACACACATTACATTTTATTAATACTACATATCCTGCACATCCTTTATGATGCTTAATTTCAATACCAGTGGATAGAGCAGGTCGTGGAAATACAGTTAAAACACACACACACACCCTCACAGAGGAGGGGAAGCATGTTGCACATAACTGTTTTCACAGAGCCCCAGGCACATTCCACCAGACACTTCCTATTTCACACAGCACTAATGTGACCAGGCTCGGACATGTCAATCCAGCACAAAGACTCCACAAGGGTGGCGAACGGCTCGAATGCAGGATATAATGAGAAGACTGTTGGGCCAAGGCGAAAAAACAGAAGCACTACACTGGTTTAAGTAGTGTTGGCGAAGACTGTGTCTAATTAAAAACATACTGCGTACCGTTTGATCGCATTTACAGGCCAAAGCTGTTTTTTCCACTGACTGAGCAAAGTAATGGTACCACGTGGAGACTGAACCCAAATGCTTCAATATGTTTTGCATTGGCGAGACTGATTGTGGTGCATGCAGCTGACCAGGTTTCCAGTCTCTGCGACTACAGTCTAGCCTGTCAACTCACAGCGTGCTGTCTTGATTTGCGGCTTGCAGGACTTCCCCGTCCTTCCAGCTGTGAGCTGAGACGTATCACTGTGTTTGCCTGCTGGTAAAAGTCTAATTACAAGGCAAGAGGGGAAAAACACATTCCTGTCTACCTCCTGCGCCTCTTAACCAGCATGCTACAAACATGCCAGGAACACAAAAACAAAAGCATGTCCACCATTTGACTAAGATCTGAACGTTTATGCTACAAGACGAAACTTTGGACACACCCACCCATTCTTCATTATCATGGTTTTCCACATTTTCGATAATAACATCATCAAAACTACAAAATGAGAAAAATGGATGGGGATTATGTATTGACTAAAAAGCCAAACAAATCAAAGCTTTTGTATATTTAAGCTTCTCCAAAATCACCACCCTTTGTCTAGATTCCAGCTCTGGACATTGAACAACTTCTGAGGTGCATCTTGGGATGCATTCTGAACTATATAAAAGAAGTTCTCATGTATGCTGGACAAAACATCAAAACATAAGTTTTGTGAATACTTTCATACATATAGGTAACGTTTATATGTCAACTACACTAATTTAAATTAGAAACCTTTAGAATTTTAAGAAGCTGAAGCGTACAAATTCAATAAAGTGAGTCTAAATGTTTGACTGTTTCTGTATATCATCCAATTCAGAGCCTGTCAAGTTAATTCAAAAGAAATCAGTGTTCAAACCCTGTACCTTTCATTCTGTTCTGGTCCATAAAAGTAAGAGCTTTGTGAATCACATTCACCACTTTGAACATGGGAACAGTGACTTCTCAGAGCAGGCAAATAACTCAAACAAATCTTCCACTGTGGCGTTGTCTGAATGGGAGTCATGTTTTGAACGTGACCTCATAGCACTCCCTCCCATTTTCCTGCAGAGGAAGCAGGAGGTCTCTATTAGCATTATATGTTATGTGAACTCTGCAGGCTGGGCAAGGACACATCTTATTTAAAAAAAGGGCAGTCCCATAAAAAAAAAGAGCTTTCAGACGCCCACCTTACAGCACTGTCAGGAATTTGTGTGCAATCACATGACTTAAAGGAATAGTTTGCCCCCAAAAATGAACATAATATATTATCATTTACGTACATCGATATTTTTCAAAACCCATGTGAAATCCCTTTCCATAAAATGAAATTATACAGTTACCAGAGGTTACCAGACATAAACAGTAAGCACCATAAAAGTAGTCTATACAACTATTTTCCAAACCTTCTGAAGCAATATGATAGTTTGAAATAAAAGCTGTTATTTGATGAAAATCTTTCCCTTCGCCAAAGCTCTCAAAACGTTTTGCACTTGCACATATTCAAAGCTGGTGTCTCAAGATGCGTCATTCCAGGTTTGTGACGAATGCCATTAGTTCTCACACCTTGGTGGTGACCAATTGAAATGCACCAGGTACCAGAGGAATCCCAAAAGCGTCATTAGCAAACATAGTTCAACTGTGGATTAAGGAATCTAAAATATGGTCATGCATAAGGCATTACCATTAATCTGTGCTTTATAAGTACTATTAAATAACCAAATATGCTAGTAATATGCATGCTAATAAGCAACTAGTTAATAGTGAGAATTGGTCCCTAAACTAAAGTGTTACTGATATTTTTAATGAAATGGGGAGGTTTCTGTCCCGCCGTTGAAGATCCATGCAACCAAAACTTTTACAATCCAAAAAGGTCATAAAGGCATAAAACTAGTCTTGTGAAGGGATACTATCACTTTAGTTGAAGAATTTAATTCAGTGGTTTATTTGACTTATGATCAACACACTCTTTATGATCGTTCTCATGAATCATGCACACATGTTTGAGCTTCCATGTTTATTTGATATACTCTATGTCTGTCGATCATTGTCTTTCTGAATGAAAGCCTAAATTAAATCTGTTCACCATATAAAATAATCATATCTCTTCACAAAACTTGGATTGAACTGTTTGATTCATATGGATTAGTTTTGCAGCAGCTTTATGAACTTTTTGGATCATCAAATTTTGGTTGTATGAAGTTTCAACGGAGACTTGAACAAAAGTCTTATCATGGGTTTGAAACGAAATGAGGGTGCGTAATTGATGTCAGAATTTTACATTTTCATTTTTGGGTGAACTAACCCTTTAAGAAGACTTAGAATATTGCATATACATCACATGGAAACATGATTCTATTATGGTGTTTGTGTCACTTTGAAGCTTTGACAGTGTCCATTTACTTAACATTTAATTTTGTGGAAAAAGAAGATTTTTAGCATTTTGCTAAATATCTCTTTTTCTCTTCAACAGAAGAAAAGAAGTCATTCCTGGAGTTACTTTTATTGTACTTTCACAGTGTTTTTGTCTTGACGGTGTTCGAGTGCGAACACCGAAATTTTTTCATTTTTGGTCAAACTGTTTTTTTAAGCTACAGTGCGTTGCATTGTTTTTACTAGTGTCACAGCCAGAGCAGCAACACAGCTGCTCTTTCCTGAAGGGAAGTGGGTCTGATACGGCCCCAGGGTCTCCTGGAACAGCAGCCATTGTCTTTCAGGACAGCGAGTGCTAGACAGTTGATCAATCCAGCAAAAGCTGTTTCCTCAAGGACCAGCCAAGGAAAAATAAACAAGGTCTAAAAACGACATCCCAGCGACATCAGATTATTTTCAGGATACAAAAGACAATGTTTAAAGTTCTAGATGCTGCAGGAAGTATGGTCACATTTTAAAGAACAAACATGCTATTCAGTGAACATCAGTTGCTTTTATCTTGCATATGTGTAAGTCTAATAAACTTCACTCAACATGAATTGCCTTTGAAGATGGATGGATCTCAGCTTGCCACAAAGGAATTTTTACTATATAATGAATCATTATCCCACTTCGGTGGGACTTTTTGTGAGACGGCCTTCTACAGTATTCTCATATCAGCTCACAGCTATGAAAAAAGTCAAATAATATTGATTAAATGATAAAAGGGTTACTGATTTAGTAGTCTCAGCCTCAGACGGCTCACCCACAGTCTGTACTGAATGTCTTACACAAAACTCTCAGGAGATGGTTGAAAATGGCCAGTTCAGATTAGCTTCTAGGGGTCACTGCACACTAGTTTTACAAGGTGAAAATGCTCACAAGCCATTTTTACATCATAGTCATTGCTACAGTGAACACTTTAGAAGATATAATCACTTTTTTAAATTAAATTTATGACATTAAAAAAAAAGTTTTATTTATAGCAGGGTCAGAAATGAACTTTTCCATTAAGTGGCAATATTTGCTCTCTGGGGTTGTTTGTAAGTTGTAAGGTCAATTTTTTTTAATTACCTTATTAATTCAAATAATTAAAAGTATCTGTGCTGTCTTTTATCCCTTACGAAAAAGAAGTTTATTCAAGTGTGCTATTAGTATACTTCTTTTAATCTAAAAAACAGGAAAGTATACTTTTAGTTCTTTTTATGTACTTCTGCCCAGGTGAAAAACAAGTACACTTCCATAATGTACTTAAAGTGCTCTATTTTCGTGCACTTATTTTGTACTTAATATACTAAAAATGATTCTTTAGTACTTCTTAAGATAAACTTAATGTGTACTCAACTGTGCTATTTTGAGACACCATGAATATGAACTAAATTGCGCTTTTAACATACTATCTCTGCATTTTAAAAAAAGTATTTAGTTACCACTTGTAGTACACTTGAGTGTACTAGTGTATGAAAGATGGGTTCAAGTGTGCTACAAGACTTCAGTGGATTTCCTATTTACTGGTGACTAATCTAAACACCTCTGAATGGTCATTACATATAATGCTCGATGCTGCAAAAAAACAATGCGTAAAAAAATTAATCTTTCATGCAGTGTGAGCGGATCTAAATGTAATGCTACAATAGGCACTTTTCCTTCAGTCTCGCATTTCACTTATTCATAACAGTCATAATAGATTTTTTAGTCCCCTTATCTTAAATTTGGGGGCCTTTTTGTCCCAAGCCCTCATTCATTTCAATTCTGCTTGCTAGTAACTATCATCAGCAGAACTGTATTTTCAACTTTATTTTCCAAATTAAATTTATTAAGTTTAGTAGTTTTTTTAATGTTTGGAAATTCCCTTCATGAACTCTACACATATTTGCTCGCATACATTTACATTCAATCATTTAGCAGACGCTTTTATCCAAAACAACTTGCAAATGAGAAGCAATCAAAAACAAAAGAGCAACAGCACTGTAAAAAATGCAAAGTTGACTTAACTTAAAATTTCAAGGCAACTTGCTGCACAGCTTTTTTGAGTTTACTCAACTTTGGACCATGTTGTTCACTCAACCCAAGTCACAAAGTCTTTTTTGTTCAGCTAACACAGTTTTGTTAGTTAAAAGGACTTGTGATGCTTTTCCAATGTGTCTCAAATTATGTTCTGTGAACTTTTTTTCTGTGAGTTTTGTTCTAGTTAGCATTTACACAATGTTATAAAATAAAACTATAACTGCAGGCTTCAAGTTTTGTTTATTATCTTGAATGTTGATGTAATTTATTTTCTTCTGTTTCTTGGAAGAAAAAAAGAATACTAAAGTCACCACATTATCAAATTTATGTTTGTTTACAAATGACAAACATTAATGGATAAGTGAGTCTAATAAGTAGACAACATTGTCTTTGTTTGTAAGACAACTTACAAGACTAAAATATCCAGAAAATGGACAAAAGTGGTTGAACAATACTCTAGGCCTCAAAACTAGACACTAACCTCAAGAACGATGGCAATCAACAAATGATTGCCCTTTACATCACAGTACAACAAATAACTAACAATAATGATAAAACAACAACAAAACAGTTTAAATGAAATCAGCAAACAGCAAAACAATAATCCTATAACAGTAACTGCATAATTTCTTCATGCTGCAATGCATTCTGGGAACTCACAAAGCCTTAACATTTCAACAATATGAAATTCTTTGTTCAGACAACTGTGTTTGACTAGATGGGACAACATTTGGGGTAATTTTGTTGGTCTGACAAGGGTTTTTAAGTAGTTTCTAGAAAATAGCATTTTTTAGTATTTGAGACTCAAAAGGTTTCGTAAACTGGAAAATGTGCAGCTGCTATTTTTACAGTGAATATATAAGTGCTGTGACAAGTCCAACGCAGTATATATAGCATTTTTATTTCTTTTTAAATAATAAATAAAAAGAAAGGGGAAAGGGAAGTGGTGTGTGGCCAAGTATGGTTACCCATACTCAGAATTTGTGCTCTGCATTTAACCCATCCAAGTGCACGCACACAGTAGTGAACACACACCCGGAGCAATGGGCAGCCAATGCTGCGGTGCCCGGGGAGCAGTTTTGGGGGTTCGGTGCCTTGCTCAAGGGTCTCACCTCAGTCATGGTATTGAGGGTGGAGAGAGTGCTGGTTATTCACTCCCCCCACCTACAATCCCTGCTGGACCTGAGACTTGAACCCACAACCTTTGGGTTATAAGTCCAACTCTCGATCCATTAGGCCACAACTGCCCCAAAGAATAAAAAGTAGAGATAGAATAGATAGAGCTAGTGTTAGAGGGTCAAGTTATTATTATATTTTATAATAATTAAAAAGAAAACAAGTAGATAGTATAGAAAAAGAATAGAGAATGCTAGTGTTAGAGGGTTAAGTGTGTCTTTAGACGTTTCTCGAAGATGGTTAAGGACTCAGCCGCTCAGATCGAGTTTGGCAGGTCATTTCACCAGGAGGGAACAGTTAAGGTAAAAGTCCATGAAAGTTATTTTGTGCTGCTTTGGGATGGCACTACAAAGTGCTGTTCACTTGCAGAACCCATATTTGTAAATGTTCCTTCTTTCTTGTACAGTTTGTATACCAACAAGGTTAATACCATTCATTTCTTTTCCAACAAGAGGTTTGGTCACCAAATACATAATGTAATTTTTATGTTTATTTAAATTTTAGATTTCCATTAATAAGGGACATAACCCCCTATAGTGATATAAATAGTGAAAATGAGTGAATATGATAGTGAATATGATTTTTTTTTTTTTAATCTCCTATGAGTGTTAGTCATTTGAATTAGATTTGTCAAAAGCACTATTTAGCTCTGTTGGTGTAAAATTTTAGTAAATGGAAAACACCACTTAGTGCACTTAAAAAGCCTGATGGAGACCGTCTGCCGTGACACAGCTCAGTGAATAACAGCAACATCCTCCCATTGTTACTAAAAGCTGCTTCAGAAAATGGACTCTTCCTGTGAAAAACAGCTGATCACGTTTTAGGGCAGAATAAACAGACTCTCAAAGCCAGTAGCGGTCACTGGCAGATTCATTATTTAGTGGTGCTTTCTTAGGCAAACATCACTGTTAGTACTGCTCATACTCAAACATTAAATTACTGAGTATGAAAGTGTGTGTAAATCACCCGCACTCTGTGTGCAACAAACATCAATAATACCTCAAATGATACAGCTTGTTGAGAAGCGTGTTATTATTTATTTTCATACAAGGTCAGACTTGTAATTTCAAAAGAATGATAGATATTTGTCTACACTCTTATGAGCCCATAAAGAACGAGGCTGGCCTGTATTAGACTACAATCTATTCGCCATATGTGCTTATTAAGCAAAATCATACACATATCAATTGCTTTGATACTTTATGTTTCTATTTAATATGACAAACCGGGGACTGTTTCATAAAACAAGTTTACCAAACAAGCCAGGCTTATTTCAGTTAGTCTGACTTATTTTGAACCAAATCAATTGACAACAAGTCAGGCTAACTGAAATAATCCTGGCTTATTTGGTAAACTTGTTTTATGAAACAGGCCCCTGATCAAGCTTAGCTCTGTGAATAATGAACAGCATCTCCTGTTCTTTATCTAGCACTTGCTCAGCTGCGTTTGTGTGTGTCTGTATTCTGGGGTCTCTGGCCGTGTCAAGCAGAAGCTTGGTCTCATAAGAGTCTATTTTCGATTATCAACTTGATCCTGTCAAAGTCAGAGTAGCTCTGCCATAACATTACATGACAGTGTGTTTCTTCCTCTTCATAGATTATATGAAGTGACAAGTGGTGCGGGAGAGAAAGTCTGGGTAACACTTTGGTTTAGGGAACAATTCTCACTATTAATTAGTTGCTTAGCATGCATATTACTAGCATATTGACTGTTTATTAGTATTTATGTCTACAAAATGATATATGCCTAAAAGACCTTGGTTTTTTAATGTAATACTTTCTGTTCTGCTAAACATTCAGATAACTTCCTGTGGAAACTAATCACCCTTCACTGACTTGCATTGAATTACACTATATGACTGAACTTGACTGTCTTCTTTGTATCTGTCTTCTTCTCAAGCTTGCTTCCTAATCTAGCCGTCTAATAAACCTGGCATTGCATATCACAAATATTGTTGGCTCCTTGGCAAATGTGGCCCTGGACCACAAAAGCAGTCTTAAGTCGCTGGGGTATATTTGTAGCAATAGCCAAAAATACATTGTATGGGTCAAAATGATCCATTTTTCTTTTATGCCAAAAATCATTAGGATATTAAGTAAAGATCATGTTCCATGAAGATATTTAGTAAATTTCTTACCATAAATATATCAAAACTTAATTTTTGATTAGTAATATGCATTGCTAAGAACTTCATTTGGACAACTTTAAAGGCGATTTTCTCAATATTTAGATTTTTTTGCACCCTCAGATTCCAGATTTTCAAATAGTTGTATCTCGGCCAAATATTGTCCGATCCTAACAAACCATGCATCAATGGAAAGCTTATTTATTCAGCTTTCAGATGATGTAGAAATCTCAATTTTGAAAAATTGACACTTAAGACTGGTTTTGTGGTCCAGGGTCACAAATTGGTTTTGTTCCTCTTTTCCAAAAAAGCCACGGTTTTGGTTAAAAGTGTTCGCTGCGTAAAAATAAATGAACAGATAAAGACTAACAAAACAAAACAGAAAAACTTAAATCTGGATCTACCAAAATCAAAGCTACATTTTATAAATGAATTGCATAACATTTTTATATTTTCTATGCTGATTTAAACATACAGACATTAAGGCCCTAACTTTGTTTGTGACGTGCTAATTGGTTTAACATTTTCAGACAGAGCTCTGTCTGCCCGTTCAGTATTATCCACATACCGACAAATAATGTGATTTAGAGGAAGGGAAAGTCTCCAGAACATGCTGGCGTGAACACTGCAGGCTCTATTCGCCTGTAAACAACTTATACATTATCCACAGTGACGGACCAACAAAGAACTTTTGTCATGGAAGTGAGTCAAATCATGTCCCACTATTTAACTATATTAGATTAAAGATGAGAACGTATTAGATCACATTTATAGGTATTACAGTGCAAAGCTATAGTGTGGGCTGGGATGGAACCATAACAGAAGGCTGAATTACATTCAGTTTTTACTATTAATATCTTTATGATTGTGATCACATCGACTACCAAATCCTCATCACTGCATCAATAATCTACCATTTCAGACTGAATTTTGTTAATCACAAGGCGTCGTATATACATTTTGGTAATCTGAATCTAATTCTTTGCACAAATGCATTCCACTTTATATCTGTGTAGATGAGTAAGGGCGAAAGGTGGAGGGGCGACCCAGACAGGGAATGGCCCGTAAATAGAATCATGAGACCTGAAGCATGTGATTCTTTTAGCGTTTCGGAGGCAAGTTCAATTTTCAAGCTACAGAACTGTTTTCGGGCAACAACAATATAATGTATTGTTAATAGTAGTTCTCTCTGCTGAGATCAGTAGATCAGGATGATTTGATTAGTGAAAAGGTTGTGAAATGTCATATTTTGTGCTTTTCTTTTTTTTTATGTTGCATTCATTTGATTATTTATTTATTGCATTCCAAGTACAACACAAAGGCATGTAATTTGAGTATGCATGGAGGTATACAAAACAGGAGGTAAAATAACCAATGTCACATTTTAAGTCACATCTTTTTCAACACTGTATTAGTTTTAACTTTCATCATTTTTGCAATCCTGTTAGCCTATCAAAATTTAGGGAACAATGAAATGCTATTTAAAACCCATTTATTTACTGAACATAAAAACGAAATCGGGATAAAGGCTCTAACAGAATAAAAATGTTTAGTGAAATGTAAAAGGGCTACAGGTTTAACGCTTCATTGCTAGTTTGGTGTTTTTCTGTAGTCAGCCTATTTTGATCTCCATTTCCCATAAATTCAATGCATTTGCATACAAAAACTTTATTGGGTTATATGGCTGAGCTCAATGTACTCAGTGAACACTACAAGTAGGTTGTGTACAAAAACTGAATGAATTTGAGTTTATATAAGATATTTAATAGTTCTCAATCCCCTAAAACTAAAGTTTTGAGCTTACAAACAAACACTAATTAGTGAAGCCATGTTGCTGCACCACACACCGTATTGATTAGACACAAATATGCATCTTGAATTTGCTGAACATAAAGCCAAGCATTGTTATTCTGCAGAAATTTACAAATGATATTAATGCTAAACGCGCCAGAACATAAAAGACACATAAAATCCAGTTTCACGTACTGCGATACAACACACTTGAACACAAAGTTATAGCAGTTACAGTTAACCTTTATCATTGCAAAACTATTTTGTTAAACCTAAAGCTTTATGTATCATCAGTAGAAACAGCGCTCTCTATAGCCTGCAGATACCCCAACTACTTCTGGGAAGTCAGGAAACTTTGTCTTACCCTTAGGGTGACGTTACTTTGTTTTTTTGCGTTATAATAATCCGGGTATGCGCCGATTTATTTTCAGCCGTCAGACGACCAGTAGTTACCGTTCATTCCGAGTAGGTAAATTATGAAGGGTCTGTGGTGGCGGGATCTGTTGAAGTGTATGGCTCGGGTTTATGGGCGGCGCTGGCACTGCTTTGAATGGGTGGCGCTGATTTCTTCCCACCCATGTAACTGCGTCGTAATCTTCAAGTTCAAGAGCTCTGCATTTAGATCCAGCATTTAGAGTCAGGCAGAAATATTCAGTGTCCCAGACTGGAAGTCCCCAAGAAACCCAGTTGTTATTAAAGTAAACTCTCACATATGATCATTAATGGGTTCTAAAAGTTCTATTAAAGTTCTAAAATGCAATAAGTAGTGTAACTATTTCAAATACTTTATTAAAGTAATGTAACAGATTGCATTTGATTACTTTTCTAAATTTCTAATGGTTTCAGCTGTTAATCATTTTCAAACATGTAGGCTAAACCAGGCAGGGTTAACCTTAACACTATCACTTTCGAAATCCTTTATCCCTTGAATTACGATTACAATCATTTTATTTTAAAGCACAGCCACCACAAAATCAGACTTACTATGAGGTTAAATACTGATTTAAAACCATAACAATAAATAGTTTAGTATAGTTATGCTGTTTTTGAAATCAAAACTTTGCATAGGGGAAAAAAACCTGTTAATTGTATATTAAAGTAGCCTATATACGGCGGGTAAAATAAGTATTGAACACGTCACCATTATTCCCAGTAAATATGTTTCTAAAAGTGCTGTTGACATGAAATTTTCACCAGATGTTGGTAACAACCCAAGTAATCCATAGGCTACATACAAAGAAAACAAAAGTCAAGTCGTCACTATTATTTGTATAGCGCTTTTAACAATGCAAATTGTGTCAAAACAGCTTTACATCAGCTTGATATGAAGCTGGGTGGCTTTATATCAGCT
>JAFVLL020038118.1:30000-59193 GCA_021397915.2 Tor tambroides
AAATCGGATACAATTCCACACAGAACCCCCCCCCCCCCAAAAAAAGCACAGGACAAAATTATTGGCAATTAACTTAATATCTGGTATCACCCCCGTTGGAAAAAATAACTGCAATCAGTCGCTTCCTGTAACCATGAATGAGTTTCTTACACCTCTCTACTGTAATTTGGGACCACTCTTCTTTTGCAAACTGCTCCAGGTTATTCAGATTTGAAGGATGCCTTCTCCCAGCTGCTGTTTTGAGATCTCTCCACAGGTGTTCTATGGGATTCAGGTCTGGACTCATTGCTGGCCATTTCATAACTCTCCAGTGCTTTGTTTGGAACCATCTCTGAGTGCTTTCGGGTCATTGTCCTGCTGGAAGACCCATGACCTCTGGTGGAGACGCAGCTTTCTGACCCTGGCCACTACATTGCGTCCCAAACTTCTTTGGCAATCATCAGATGTCATGATACCGTTCACACAGTCAAGGCATCCAATGCCAGAAGCAGCAAAGCAACCCCAAAACATCTCTGAACCTCCACCATGTTTGACTGTAGGGACTGTGCTCTTTTCTTTGAAGGCCTTGTTTCTTTTTCGTGTAAACAGTGCCATGATGTCCTTTACCAAAAAGCTATACTTTTGTTTCATCTATCCACAGTACGTTCTCCCAGAAGGATTGTGGTTATGTCACATAAGTTTTGGCAAACTCCAGTCTTGCTTTTTTATGACTGTGTCAGCAGTGGTGTCCTCCTGGGTCTCCTACCATCACGTCCCTTTTCATTCAGATGGCAACAGATAGTGCGAGCAAGTTAATCGGGGTTCTTCATCCACGATTCAAACAATCCTTGGTTGTAATTTTTCATTAATTTTGCTCTTCCGTCCACGTCCAGGGAGGTTAGCTACAGTGCCATGGGCTGTAAACCTCTTGATGATATTGCACACAGTGGACACAGGAACATTAAGATCTCTGGAGATGGACTTGTAGCCTTGAGATTGTCCATGTGTTTCCACAATTTTTTCTCTCAAATCCACAGAATACTCTTTACACTTCTTTATTTTCTCCATGCTCAGTGTGACACACAACACAAAGGTTGAGTCAACTTTTCTCCATTTTAACTGGTTGCAAGTGTGATTACTATATTGCACACACCTGTTACTTGCCACAGATATGTCTAAATACAAATTACAAGAGTATCACTTGCTTGAAAAGCAATTATTTCTTACAATTTTGACAAGGTGCCTATAATTTTGTCCAGTCCATTTTTGAGTTCTGTGTGAAATTGTATCAAGTTTGACTTTTCTTCTCTGTTTTTTTTTGTGTTGTTGCAGTGCAAACAAAAACAATAGGCATGTGAATACCAAAACATTTGCAATTGGAACAATTTTCTGAGAGAAGTGTTGCATTTTCTGACAGAATTGCAAGGGTGCCGATATTTTTGGCCATGACTGTATATATATATATATATATATATATATATATATATATATATATATATATATATATATATATATGAATTATTATTATTACTACACTTTTTATTATTATTATTGTTGTTGTTGTTATATAAATAATTTGTGATTTTGACTACAAAAAAAATTACAAATTTCAAGCATTTCAATGTGAAAATTGCAATGTTAAACATTTGACTGGTAGGTCCAGCCAGATTAAATTTATATAGGTTTAATTTGTCCTATTCATGTTAGATCATAGTCTATATATATATATATATATAGGCTAAAAAACAGGTCATCATTTGTCTCTCTCCCTCTAAACGGTTTAAATTGGTTAAAAATGGTGATAGTTTGTATGTATTCCAGCTAAATTCATTAGGCAGTCGATTTGTTTGGTTTGCGTTTGATGCGACAGGTGGCGCGAATGTCTGTAGCTCTTGCGGATGTGAACCAGAGAATAAGAAAACGACTTCCGGTCCGCTGGTGCTTCCTCTCGTTGCTGCTGTAACTGACTCAGGATCAGCTTCACGCACCTCCACTAGCTTCATCATAACGAGGCTTCGTTCAGTCAAAACTGATCCCGCTACAGAGTCACAGCAGACGGCGATTTCACCTTGACGCAAGTATGGCGTCGGCTACGAGAATTATCCAGAGGCTGAGGAATTATTTGTCAGGGGTGAGATGAGGGTGATTTTAATCGTTTATCAGTCGCGCACTGTTAGACCTGTTAGCGTGTCGATGTAATATGACAGCGGGTATATGCATTTGCTTGCTCGTCTTTGCGTTAGTAATCAGCCGTTGTTTTCATGTCTAGCGTTAGATAATATTTTGTTTATTATATAATAACTAAATAATTTTTTCTCTTTCCTTAATAGCAAGAGCTCCAGTCAAAACTACAGCTTCGGTACACTGAAATGTCAAAGAGGTAGATATACTTGCCTGGAAGTGTATATTGCACATTAATACTTGACATTTGCTTATCTAACTGAAACCAGCGTTACTTACGTATTTTCTTATATTAATATTGTTATATTTCTTATATTAATAATGTTTTTTAGTGCTGTCAAACGATTAATCGAATCCAAAATAAAAGTTTTTGTTTACATTATATATATGTGTGTGTACTGCGTATATTTATTATGTATATATAAATACACACACATACAGTATATATTTTGAAAATATTTACATGTATATACATTTATATTCATTATATATAAATATATTTAATATATAAACATTTTTCTTAAATATATACATGCATGTGTGTATTTATATGTACATAATAAATGTATTATACACTGTGTATAATGTATTATACACAGTACACACTCATATATTATGTAAACAAAATCTTTTATTTTGGATGCGACTAATCGTTTGACAGCACTATTGTTTTTATATACGGTTAGTTGACAGATTTAATTAGTAATTGAAACATTTTTACAAAGGAAAATTTTATTTATTCATTTAATGTCTTGACAATTTTAATGCTTCTACAGTAACACAAATGAATTTCGTTGTCTTTGCTGTCTAGAAGAATAAAGGCTGACCTTTTTCTTTGAGGACAGTTCAATTGTATTGCCCAGCATACTTCAATATTTAGATTTAATGCAATGACCTTATTTTCAAAACACTGTTATGATGACATTGAATGCGATCATTAATCCATGCTTCATATTTATTTTATTGTCATTGATGGTAGGACTCAGCCTCCACCTAAACTTCCCGTTGGACCGAGCCATAAATTTGCAAATAACTACTACTGTCAGAGAGATGGACGCAGAGAGTCTGTTCCACCGACTGTGCTCATGTCTTCACAGAAGGCCCTGACAGCTGGAAGGTGGACTGGCTTTGCTTAATACAGATCATTTTTAAATTTTGTGTATTGTGCATTTATATTATTCTGTTTGCGGACACTTCTTTACACAAGTCACTTCAATAGAAAGTACCATGATAGGCAGCTAAGACACAATTGCTAACTGGGCTGCAAGAAGCGCTTATGTAAATACAGTGTTATTGGCCCTTTGCATCTGCTATTAAAATAATATTAATTTTTATATTATTTTATTTGCTATGTTTCTTCTCAGTGGATTGTATTACTTGGTTTGTTTAATGAAGATCTTGCTTGCTTGTTGTTAATAGCCCAATACATATAATAATTCTAATGTTATTTACAAGTTTGTGTTTTTCCAGGCATGCATTTTGTTCTTTCTCTGCACACATAAAAAAAAAGAAAAAAGAAAACTAAACTGAATGTTCTGGAACAGAATTTTTTTTACATATTCTGTGCTATCATGATAATGCTATATTATTGGTCAGTTGGCAAAATAATACATGCACGCATATGTAAATCTGAGTTTTAACACTATAGAATTAATAAAGCGTGCACATGCAAGCCTGGGTTTTAACATGATAAAATATTAAATAAAATAAAACTCTATAAAAAAGATTCTATTAATGTTTGAATAATTTAATGCTACGTATTATTTCTACATTTCAGTGTTAATTTGTGGGTGAATGGGGTTTAAACGCTGCCTAATTATTCCTGTTTCGTGATAACATGTCATAAATCTCTGCATTTTTCTCTTCTGTTCACAGTGAGGCTTCTGGAAAACCCAAACGCCCCGTTCTTCCAGGCTCGCCACCGAAGGAACTTCCACTGAGCGTCGACTAGATTTACAGTGTAAAATATGGGTTATTCTCAATAAAGCATGTGTATATACAAGAAACACATTCAGTGCACTTTTTCTGTTTATTTTATGAGAAATGGATGATCATAAGAAAGTTTATTTATTTAATGTTTTCTTGTTTGAGTAAGACAACCTTGTGAAAACCCATTAACACTGTTTTGAGAAGAATTCTTCCAAAGCACATCTATATTTAAAATATAATCTGGCTCTTCAGCAATACACAAACAGTAATTATGATAAGCATTTTGTATGAAAAACAAGTTGAAAAGGTAATAAACTTTCAAAACACTGATTTGGCCAGCTGACATGAAATTGTATATAAATGAAATAAAATTATCTAAAACAAATAGTACAAATTGCCCCAGATATAAATGTGGCTTGCCTCAACCAAATGCCTTACTGTATTTCATTGTGGTTTTACTGTAATCATTAAAGCCACAGCTCTAGCAAAAATAGAATGAGATTGGAATTTCAGTTTCCAGTTTTGATCTAGATGTTTAAAACTAACATAAAAAACTGCTAGAGAAAACAAGCATGTGTAATCAAAGATAACAAATGTATAATGCATAATTATTTACAAACACAATCTGACTGAATAACACACATGGTTGTACCTTTCCCATTTTTTAAGGCACTGAGTAATTCATCATTGACTGAAAAAGTAAACCCATGAACCCAGTTATGTTTCTAAAAGCTTAAATCTGACACTGATTTAATGGTTCTAAACAGGTAAATCTAGCTGCTTTGGACTCAGCAGCGACATCGTAACAAATTAAACAGAAAGGGCCTGCATGTGCAATAATTTTGGGATGGTCCTCACTGCAGAACACAAGATACAGGAGGCGTGGTTGGATCCAGATCCAATTCCTCCCACCTTACATATACCTAAACCTACCCATCTCCACCCCCTAATCTCTAAACCTACCCGTCCCCACCCCCTAATCCCTAAATCTACCCGTCTCCACCCCCGATCACTAAACCTACCCGTCTCTGCCCCCTGATCCCTAAACCTACCCGTCTCCACCCCCGATCCCTAAACCTAACCGCCCCCACCCCCGATCCCTAAACCTGCCCGTCCCCACCCCCTGATCCCTAAACCTACCCGTCTCCACCCCCTAATCCCTAAACCTACCGGTCTCCACCCCCTAATCCCTACCCATCTCCACCCCCTGATCCCTAAACCTGCCCGTCCCCACCCCCTGATCCCTAAACCTACCCGTCTCCACCCCCGATCCCTAAACCTACCTGTCTCTACCCCCTGATCCCTAAACCTGCCCGTCTCCACCCCCTAGATGTGGATCCAACCACACCGCCTGGATCTTGTGTTCTGGGGCTACAGTTAATTTTAATAAAGGGCCAAATAAATATATGCGCTCCATCCTTTTGACCACGAGATGGCAGTAACAGTGCACCGTCTAGTACAGCTTCAAGCTTTTATCACACGTTTATACACATTATAGGGTTATTATACATGCTATAGGCTACTAATTTCTGGTATTTGGCCCTTTATTAAAATGAATGCACAGGCCCTTTCTGTCTGATTTGTTACGATGTCTCGCTCAGCTCAATATGTAAAATGCGACTATAAGGCATGAAGATAATATATTATAAACATTAACATTATTTTCAAAGTTATGCAAAAAAGTGCTGCTGGGGTGTAAAAAGTCCAATAATCGGTGCTCTTTGGTTGCGGGATTCTTTCGTATCATCAAAAAACTCATAAATCCAAGGCACTCGAGTAGTGTGAAAAAATTAAAAAGCCTTAAAGCCTTTATTCACATGGCTTTAGAATTTAAAAACAACACATTTGTGCACCGACGCGTTGCGCCTAACTCGCCTTCATTAGGGTGTCAATTTACAAACACACTCAGAGTTCATTTAAACAATCAATTCATCACATGACAGTCACCGGAACAGGTATCGAAGCAACAATGAGAGAATTACTTATCGTAATCATAATCAATATATTCAAATCAATTCAAGACACTGTAACAAATAATGAAGTCGGAAAAAAAAAAATATATAATTATATAAGGGACATTCTACCAGAAACGTACATTATCTGTCCTTGACTTCTTACAGTGAATAAAAAGTATTTCATCAAAAAAATTTATAAAACTGACTGACGGTTGATTTCTGTGAGTTGTTCTGTAAAGGAATATGTCATTCATTAGGTTCTCAGATATTTTTTTCTTTATTAAAAACACTTTTGAAAATTACAAATCCCGTCTTTGTCCTTGTCCTCAGCCAAAGTAGACCTACAGCTTTCATAGTTTTGTTATGCTAACAACTGTTATTTAGAAAAAAATCTCCATCAGTAGCAAGTTTAAGCTGTTATCTTTCACATCAATAGATTAAAAACATGAAATTAAACATAAATTCTAGAAATAAATGCTATTTTACAACTGTCCCCATGTTTTCGGTCAGTCCTGTCACGTTTACATAAAGCTCAACATAAAATGTGTGCAATAAGACTTTAAGGGGTATGACTCAGAGGAAGTGACATCATTTGACTGAGGTGAAGCTGACACTGATAAAGCATGAGTTTTAAGCTTGTTTTTGTATGTTTTTTTTTAGGAGGACGAGCTAAAGCGTCAGGCCCTGTCAGGCTAAAACATCCCAGAAAATAATGAAAATGTTTTAAATCCAAAACATGTCTAAAAAGGTTACTGAAATTCCTTGATTGCATGTTAACAGTTTTTATGCTAGCATGCTAGCAGGCTGAGTAATAGCAGTTTAAAGTGGCCAACCGTCAGGCCCCGTCACATCAGGCCCTGTCACATCCCTGTTTGACAGAGCATGACAGTCCTGTGACACGGCCTTACAAATGAATGGCATTCTTCTTTTTTATTACCTTTATTGCATATAATATGTATTTAACGCATGCCATTGTAAAACATTATCTGAATAAATAGACATTACACTGTAAATTTGAAGCTTTTTATGCTCATCAACAAATTTTTTAAATTTTGTACCTCTTTTACCTAGGCTTATATAGATAAACAGATATAATTGTCATCTATATTAGCTTTGAGTAATGATGACTGTAATTATTCCAATTCATACAGGTGGCAGTTAGATGCTCCAGTTAGTGCAGCTGAGAGACAAAGGCAATGTCCTGAACGACTAAATGCAGACCCTGAGAGAAAGGAAAAACATCTTCAAAAAGAAAGGGAGAGATGGAGGCAGAAAAAGGAAAGAAGGAAAAATATTCATGAGCGAGACCAAAAACATAGGTGCAAATTATGGAGAGAGCAACAGAAAAAAATCTAGGCTTAAGAGAAAGGCCACAGTTCCAGGGCCAGGGCCTTCAAGGTTAGAAAGGGCTAACCTCACAGTATCACTTCATATTACAGCCTGGTAATAACAGAGTGATACCATGGTAATATCCACATTATTACTTAGGAAATGACATGCAATTTCAGCTATTACCATGTAATTTCCTAAGTAATAATGTAGATATTACTATAGTATAACCCTGTTGTTACTGAGCCGTAATATGGCGTGGCACCACAGTTACTTTACATTGTGCTATTCAGTTAAATGTCTATTGATTACATTTGCTATATCATAGTAAAATGTACTTTACATATTATGAAGTTATATTTCCATAGAACTACACAGTAATTGAATAGTGTAACCTTTTAATGACTGTTAAATGGTTGTGTGACAGTAACTTTACCAGTCTAATATTACATTAACATTAAGATTATAATAATAAATTAAAATAGGAATGCTTATCAAAACTTAAGAACACAAAACATAGCTTTTTCTGCATCAAAGAAATCCATAAAGTCAGTCCTGTCACGCCAATGTCAGTCCTGTCACACAGGAAATTATGATATAAAAATTTACTATTTGAGGAAATATTTATGATTTAATCTCTTTAACTGTGTAGATGAAGGTGGGGGTAAATATACACTGCTATGTTTTTGTAAAAATCTCCTACGTAAAGGTAGTTTTTTTTTTACAGCTATATGAGTGCCTGGTGGGTATTCTGTGATTTTTGTGTACTACAGTTGACCGAAAAGTTGCTTATATTTCTTATAGGAATTTAAAAAAAACCCATGTTAAATACAATCAGGGACATGTGACCAATAAGAAAATGCTATTTGTATCAAAGAAATTTATTAGGTAACCATTCTAACATACACAAATTTGTCCGTGACAGGGCCTGACATTTTAGGGGTGAAATGTGTATAAAAATGTATTTTATTCAATAATAAAAACATGCTGAGATGGGAAGATATGCGTTTCTCATAGTTTAACATGTCCTCCATATGACTCAACGTTCAGATTTAATAATAAGAAAAAAAATTTCCCAAGATTTTTACAAGTGGAACTGTACATTTCTGGTAGAATGTCCTATAAAGGGTGGATTTCAGGAACAAAAATGTAATAAAACTTTAAAACTGGTCCAAAAAAATACAACATTTGTAACATGTAATATATCACCAAATCCCCAAACAGCTGTCAATATCAAACAAAAATATTATATTTAAAGTGTTTTTTTTTATCACTGATTGTAAACTACATTGGCACAATCATCATAGATGGACCAGTCAGAAGTAATTATTTGTGTAAATGCTATGCAAAACTAGATTGCAAAACATTGGCTTTTTTCCTCCCATCATCATGTCCCTTCAGGGGCTCCGTAGAGCTTCGTAATAATCCTGCAGATTTGGAAATCTGAAAAAGTGTGTATCTGAATCAGGGTGATCCAATCCAATTTTGCTTTGAAAAACCGGCACAAAAGGAAGATGGGTTACCTGATCCTGGATAGCAAACCTCTGAATTTCCATGCCCAGATCATCCTGATCCAGATTGAGGTTTAAACGCATCTGAGGCGCACTTGACCCTCGGTCGCTTCCGTACAGAGTATCTGGTTTCCGTAGTGACGTCGCGCGTGCTCATTTTTGAATCGTCCTGTGAAACTCATGGTGTGAGAACTGAGAAACATTAATAGCGCATATTTCTGCTGTCTGGAGTGATACAAGCCTGAAAAAACCATGAACGTTCAGCCTTCAAACCCTAACAACCCGATAGTGTTTTTCGACGTGACCATAGGAGGACAAGTGAGTTTAAATCCCACTGCTGTTTTCATTAGCTGACCAGCTAACTGATGCTAAATCACGCATAGCCTGTTTATATTTCCCCCCACTGACTTGCTTAAATGTGCTTAAATAGCGTAAATAGCAGTGAATCAGAGTGCACATAAGGTGTCTTACACAGCCGAGTTAAGGCTGCTCTGTGCCTGCTTAAAATTCAGTGTAAAAAGCCGGGATAAATTATACCTGCTCTGACCCACCTCTGCCTCTAGTATCAAACTATAACGTACAGCTGTAACTGCAGTGTAAATGCATTTATGAACAGTATTAAATAGTGTGTGTGAAGACACCGAAGTGCCTCTTCAGAAGCGCTTCTGTGCCACCTGTGCTGTGAATTTGGCTTGTCAGCTGTCAAGATGGCCCTGCTTGACTCCCAAAAGTGCCTAAAGAGCCAGCCAGTCTGAACCATATAAACAGGTTTAATCCCAATTTTACTCTTTGATTTTCAAGTGTCATTCAATCTCAAGTGGTCCAGAAATTAAGTTGGTTGCTTGAAAGTATTTATTTATTTAGTGATTACCTCTGTCTGTATTGATTTGGCAAAACCACCATTTTATTTATTTATTTTAGTAGTAGTAGTATTTTACTTGATTAAACCTTGGCTTGTTGTTGTGTCATGACCCACAAATTTTGGGGTTTTGTGGCTGTTAATGGAAACCTCAGTATCTGATCTGAGGATTTTCCGAGCTGCTTGTCGCAAAAGCTGATCTTTAGAGCACATTACAATGTAAATATATAATAATTTAGCACATTCTTGCTGCTTAGAATGTAAAGTCCAAATGTAATGATCAGGATTATTTAGGGTTTCATATTCAGGTTCAGTTTATAATGGGGGAATCATTAACGTCTCAGCCATAATGCTTGTTTAGGTGGTACCTAGGTAATGATTGAGATTTTTATTCAAGTACAATTCAAGGACTTTTTTTTTTATAACTCACTTTTAAGTTGATTATCTCTGGTACGGGATCACATAGTAACCTGGAATATTGGTCCTTTATGGCAGCATTCTGCTGTAAAAATGTTGAGATTACTCTGGTTACAAAACTAAGGCTAGTTGAAATCTGGGGGAAAGCATACTTTGTGTGTTTTAAGAAATTAATAGATGTAATATGAGCATAACAAATATTAAAATAGACCAGTTTTGCGCAATTAGAAATTAATACTTTATATATATATATATATATATTTATATTTAGAAACAAAAAATAAATAAATGTCTGCCACATTCACAAAAATCTGCCACCGTCACCGCCCTAATTTCAGTTTGAGAAATTCTTTTTAATCTGTATTAGATTATAATTATAGGATTAGAAAGGGTAATTATTGTATGCTTATTTAGTGTTAGTGATTGTTTAGTGTGTATGTATTAGGTGTGATTTAAAAAGGGGCTTGGGGGCTTTGAAACAGACCATGGGAGTTCAATACAGTAACAGTTGGGTTGACAACAAATTTTTTTTTTTTTTTTTTTTAACCTTTTTTTATGTCTGCCACACAAAACAAATTTTGTGGATAGAGTTGCTCGCTAAAGTTAAATACCTGGGGTTAGGGGTTGGTTCAGACAATATTTAAGCAGTATTAAAGGTGATTCTTGCAAAAAAAAAAAAAAAGACCTATTGTTGTGACCATTTGGGATGTTGTGTCTAGTATTGTGGCCGTTGCAAACAATATAAATCAAAATCCTTAAAGGGACACATGACTCGGATTCAAAAACAGTAAGGATTATATTGCTGCTTTCCACATGTAGCCTGGCTGTATTTGGTGTCTGCTGTCTTACCTGCTATATGCAGTGATGCTCCTTTGAGTATATGCTTAAGGCTGCATGTAAAGCAACACTTGTCTTCTTTTAGCCTTTGGAAGCATCTCATGAAATATGAGGACACAGTTCATTCAAAAAGAAAAAGAAAAAAAAAAGTTTCTTGAATAAATAAAATGAATCTTTTTTAAAAACAATAAATAAATACATAAATTGTTGCTTCAATGCAAACAAATGTTTTATTTTCAATATGTACTCGTTTACTTTTATTCTAAATACAGAGCTTTAATTTTGTTGAATTGCTGGAGTACCTTTTGCTTAAATGCAAACCTATAATTAGAATTTAGAATAATCTTTTTTTTCTTGTCTATAAAGAGTATCTGTTTGAGCAGAAAGCTTTGTAAAGCTAATCTAATAGCAGTATGTTATTTATACATCATCCTTTGCGAATAATGATAATTTGGCTTTTGAGTGTTTTTGTAATTCTTATCAATTAAAATCAATGTGTAACTACTGGTAACCTATTAATACATTAAAGGAATGTTCTGGGTTCAGTATCTAACCTGAGCTCAATCAATATCATATGTAGCATAATGTTATCACAAAAATAGTTTCAGTTGCTGCTTTTATATAAAAATAAATAAATGAAAAAATAAAATAAAATAAATAATCATGGCAAAATTCTGTGTCGTAGTGAGACCCACAATTGAAGTAAATGGGGCCAATAAGTTGAAATACTTTTTTTAATAGTATAGCCTCAAGATACAAACAACGCATGTAAACAATATTATTTTAGTGTGCAACATTAAAGCTTTACAGCGTAGCACCAAAAATCCTAAAATAACTGTAAAATTGACACGAGCATCTTTACAGTTCAAACTATTTATTAATACATTTCAAACTTTTAACCTAAAAAAATAAGAATAATTTGTGTAGTAGACAGTGTAATAGTTACAGACATAAACAACACACATCACATAGGCAAATGTTTATTGATGCTTTTTTTCTGTGGAATTACATTTAAGTATGTTAAACATTTCTCTTGACTTATCTGGTATGTTGGATGATTTTTATTTTCAGTTAGCTTGTGGCAATTCATTCTGGGATTGCATTCATTGTGAATGCTTGTGATAGTGGCTTAGAATTTGAATTTTAAATGAGGTTTCTTAGAAAGTAGCACCATTTTTCTGCCTGTAGTCTGTAAGTATGTTGCATAGATCTCACTGTAAATGATCCATGTATGCATTTTGTTTTGTAAACATTTTTTTGACCTAGTCCTAATGTTTAATCAAAATGACTTTTCTTTGGTGATGTATGCCGGGCAATCCAATCATTTAGTCTGCTTAAATCAACCCTTCCCTCATTTTTGAGGGAAAACCCACAACAAAATCCAATCACTGGATAGAAGCAAGTCTTCATCCTACATTTTTTTCCCCAATAATTGTTACACTCACAGGTACACTGCTGTTCAAAAGTTTGGATCAGTAAGATTTTTAATAAACGAGTTTCTTATGCTCATCAAGGCTGTATCTATCTATTTCTGTATCTGTAAGCTGTATTTTCAGCATCATTACTCCAGTCTTCAGTGTCACATGATCTTTCAGAAATCATTCTAATATGCTGATTTATTATCAGTGTTGGAAACATAAATCAGTTTGGGGTCAGTACATTTTTTTTTTTTTTCCTTTCTTGTAAAGAATTAATACTTTTATTCAGCAAGGATGTGTGAAATGGATAAAAAGTGACTTGTATTGTTAGAAAAGATTTATATTTTGAATAAATACTGTTCTTTTTTATTAATCAAAGAATCAAAGAAAAAAGTATCCCAGGTTTAAAAAAAAAAAATCAAGCAGCACAACAGTTTCAACGCTAATAATAAATCCGAATGATTTCTGAAGGATCATGTGACACTGACGACTAATGGCGGATGGAAATTCAGCACTGCATCACAGAAGTAAATTCCATTATAAAATATATTAAAACAGGAAACCAATATTAGAAACTGCAATAATATTTCACAATATTACTGTTTTGTCTGTATTTTTGATCAAATAAATACAGCCTTGATTGAACATAAGAGACTCCATTAAAAAAAACACTAAAAATCGTACTGATCCCAACATTTTGAATGGCAGTGAATGTCACACAAAAGAAAATATCTGTCTCTACTTCGGTTTAATTTGCAACTTCTAGCTAAGCAGCTCACAATGCATGTGACAATATTTAATGTATTCAAATATTTAAGGCTAGACCTCTTGAAAAGGCACAGCAGGCTTGTGAACCATTTTGTATAATCTCGTAGTAAGCTTTGCATCCACAGTTGGTGTAGTTCCTTTGCTCAAATGCCAGTAGATGTTCCACAAACAAGTGTCGTCTGGGAATTTTCTTAATGGTCCAGTCCTAGCACCCCTAAACCAAAAAGCAACGCCAACCAGCACACTGTTGGCACAGGCCATCCACAGAAGATTGACACTGGTGTAAGCTGGCACCACGAAGCCCAGGAAGGAGCACACCAAACACATTAGCAGGTAGGGTATCCAGTTCATAGCGAAACCTAGAGTCAGGCTGACAAAGAGAGGAGGGGAACTTTCTTGAGTTTCAGAATTTCCACCGTCCCCCTCCTGGTTGTAAGGGAAGTGTTGATCTTTCTCTGGAGCAAACGCCAGTTTATTGGCTCTTCGGATCCAACCAATCGTCTTCTTAAAATAAAACAGAAGGATGAGACCCACTGCAATAGATATCTGCATACTAAATTGAAACACTACAGTAGATCCGTGAACACGGCACACCAGGACTCTCGCGTTGTCTTTGTAAACCTCCATCGGTTGCGTGTCTGTGTAGTTGTAGGTGTAACAGCATGCGAATGCCCACAGAAGCACAACCACGATGCAGTAACATACAGCCCTGCGCCGAGAGCTTGAGCTAACGTCTAGGTGTGGGTAGCTGGCATAGTCAAGCGCCCCAGCGACGAGTATGGGCAGAGGAAGCAGGGCGTAGACGGCCGATCCGTGCGCCAGGATGAAGCACATGGAGGTGGAGGTGGGTAGGTGTTCTTTGAAGAGCCACGCGCCAGTGACCGCACTGACCAGCAGCACGTCTGCCACGTACATAGAGACGCTGCAGAGCCCCAGCAGGGACTTGAGAATGCTGTGCCTCCAGAAAGACAGGATAAATGTGTTCAGAGCTACTTTGGAGCACAGAATGAGCAGGTACTGCAGGGTCTCGTCATGGGGAAAGCTCTCATTGGCCCCCGGTGACCAAACCATGGCCATCATGATCGCTGAGGATGCGTGCTGGGTCACCATTTGGTCTCAGTTCAGCCTGAAAACAAAAGATTGGTCAGAGCTGATAAAATATGCAATGACACTAAGCATGATACATTTTTGAATGTAAAATGCATCATATGCACAAAAATTTAGACAGTATGAGTGTTAATTTTTTTGATAAAGGTGTGTTGTAGTTAGCAGACATGGAGTAGGGTGTGTTTGTGGTGAGCACCATTAGGTTTCGATGAGATAATTATGTTTTTGGCACTCTATGGTTTGAAATAAGCAAGAAAAATATTCTTTTTGTCTTGGTTTTTTGTTATTGTGGCTAGTGCTGTCAAACGATTAATCGCATTTTGTTTACAGAATATATGAGTGTGTACTGTGTATATTTATTATGTGTATATATAAATACACACAGTGTATATTTTTTTGAAAATATATGTATATATATTAATATAGTTTACATTGTATATAAATTTAATATATAAACATATTTTTCTTAAATATATACATGCATGTGTGTGTATTTATATATACATGGTGCACACTCATATATTCTGTAAACAAAAACTTTTATTTTGGATGCGATTAATCGTGATTAATCATTGGACAGCACTAATTGTGGCACATTGATGACAAAAAATGGGCCAATGCACAGGAAAAAGCATTGCGAATAGGCTTGGCTATTTTTGCAGTGATCAGAAATCGTATGAGAAGCAAACAAAGAATATGAAGGAAGAAATTTTATCGCTGTTGAAATAAATGATATCCCCTTTTTACTGAAGATCGTTCTTATGGATGAATTCAACAATATGAGAACCAAAACTGATATGCTGCCTCACATTTACTATTTACATGATATTTCATTAATATGCATTTTTATTTATATTTGCAAAATAACTTCAGCAGCTTCATGTTGATTATTGATAAACGGTTGTGCACCATTTAGCTTATATTCCAATATTAATGCCTAATTTACAACATAAAATACATCAGTAGTACCTTTTTTTTTTTTTTTTTGTAGCTTTTGTTTTGAAAAAGGTGGTTGCTAACAAGTCACTAAATGTGACTCCAGAAGTTGTCAGGGACATTAAACATCATCGCATCGAACAGAAAAAACTTGTCTACTTACTAGTTTCACATCCTCCTCCACAGCCTAATATTTTAAGTACCAAACATGGAAACGTTTATAAACAAAACACTCTATTTGAGCATATGAAGATGGCGAAATGTCTGGGGGAGTTTTGGATCATCAATGGACACAAAAGACGGCAGATTATAAAAGATAAATGAGGCCTGGCCCATTCAAAGGTCAGTCATTGCTTTTATGAGTTCTATTCAAAATTGTGGACTTCTGAAACACAAAGATAGCAACCCATTTACTTTATTCTTTATCAGTAATCCAAAAGGCTATCATCAAACTTTTTTTGCCAGCCAATGTTGACACATTCTGTTGACATACAGAAAATGGATCCAGTGCATTTTTTTTTCTTTCTTTCTTTCTTTCTTTCTTTCTCTTGAATTTTATATACCTGGACCTGTTAGGCCAAAATTATGTTACACAGCATAAAAAAAAAAGTTTATTTTTCTTATCTGTGTTGGAGCAAGTATATCGGTTGTTTTGTCGTTATTATTGTTATTATAATTATTATTTTGTGTAAAATAGCATAAAATGTTCCAGCTCTGAGAAGTATTTTATGTGCATCTCTTTAGTTATTGTTGTATTATTAACACTTTATAATATCATTCATTTATACCATTTACAAATATTATTTATATATGTACAGGTCATTTGCTGAAAAACATTCAAATGGTTACAAAATGTGATTGAAATTTGATTCATATACTTGATTCTAAACTGCTGTCGCTTAATGCCACCTGTAACTGAAAAAAATGTAAACGTTTTATATTACCCACATATATTACCATTCCAAATTAGGTTTCCAATAATATTAAGTCTCAGTTTTCCAGTGCTTTTTTATTGCATGGTAAAATTAACGTCCCTGTTGCTCAAACAACATAAATGTAGAGATGTAGTATAAATGTAACCTAACATTACAGTCAAAAAAAAAAGTAACCAGTACTCCTATAATCAAATGTTGAAGTAGCACCCTGCTGATGAGTGATATGAACTGGTCTCTTGTACAAACCTGATGAGCAGGTTTTGTGGTCTGCCACTTTAGTTGCATTCATTGCTAGTCACAAATGTAGTTGAACAGAGGTACTGCTTTAAAAGAAACTCACAATAACAATATTTGTTTCTTTTAAGCTTTCCAAATAGGTCTATTCCAGTCACAGAAAGATGTTCACATGACAGCAATATAATAAAAGCCAATGAGATACCTTATGAAATTGTAGACATTGTGGTCCTGACACACATGAGCTCCATCGGTGTGATGAGTGTCTGAAACGGAGTCGTGTCTGGTGAGGAAATGAGCACATTTCTGTCAGAGCACATTCTTGAAACCACACCTATTTACCTGTAAATACATTCTTTTCCTGGACAATGAAAGGCGGTCCTGACTTCTGTGGACTCTGCCCATGTGGCCCTCTTTTTAAAACTAGACAGAATTTACTGCAAGTTGTGTTGCCTTTTTTTTTGCCTCACTCATGTCTGCTTTTGCTATTTACATGAGGATTAACATCATTAAGTGGTTTATGCTTTTCTTAATGCTCTAAATCATAAAATAACACCTGCTATTTAGATAATTAGAGTGTGTGATTCAACTACTAACACAACTCGTAACGCGACTTGATGTCTTTGTATTTCTGTTCAGAGTCCCTTCAGCTATGGGTGGAGACTGCAGAATATTGTTAGGACGTATCATATCTCAACGGTTAAAGCTATGTTCTGGCTAGTAGACCATCATGCTGTATTAGTACTAATCCTGAAGCATATAGAGTTTCACAGATCAATTGAATTTTTGGAAAATAACACACATGGCCACTTTGCGAGGCAGAGTTACGCCTTCAGTGTGTGTTCATTTCCAAGAATTTAGTGATTGTCTGCAGTTCTGTGAATGTACCTTACCTGCACCTGTACAGCTCTCAGTTGCCACTAAACTCATTACTGAGAAATGAAAGTAGGGCAGTGCGTACACTTCTGTGAGGTCTGTATGTGTGTGTGTGTGTGTGTGTAGGAGAGACAGTATAGTAAGTTATAGTAAGAGTTTTTTTTTTTGTATGGAAGTATGTAAGCAACTATTGCATTTAAATAGTTCTTACGCATTAATGAAGCTATTTGATTTGTTTTTTTAATGCTGAACAATACAAAACCTTGTGGTCTTTATGCATTTAACTTTTTATTTGTTTTACACACAAATGTTTACATATGATCAGTGAATCAAATATTTGTTGTATTTATGCGAAAGCTTCTTTACATTTTGGTAAAAAATCTACTTTTTGGTGACTGAACTTATGTGTGTGTGTGTGTGATTATTAACTGTACTATAAATAGACATTTATATTTTAATAATGTTATAATGTATAATATTAATATTTAATATCTTTAATTTCTTTAAAGTCAAAAATCAAATACATTTTTCCCCCTTTTCATAATTTTTTCATTCATTTTTAATCAAACGTCCTTTATGTAAGTTTCTACATCCTTTCAAAACAATCTTTAAATCTTTCCTAGACATGTTTGACATTAAAACAAAAAGTAGATTGATACTTTTTCAATCTAGTTTTGACAACATTTCTCCAAACTACAGTTCACCACTGCTTCTAGTTGTTTTAGAGATTTTTTTTTTCTTCTCCAAATTGCCCACAAGTCAAATATAAATAGTTTTAGAGTTTGATCTAGTCGTGGTGTGGTGCTTGGGAAAAGTATAAACGTATAGCTTTAGAGCAGGGGTCTCCAACCCTGCTCCTGGAGAGCTACCATCCTGTAGACTTCAGTTCCAACCCTGTTCCAACACACCTGCCTATAATTATCAAGTAGCCCTGGACACCTTAATTAGCTTCTTCAGGTGTGTTTGATTGGGGTTGGAGCTAAAATTTGTAAGACGGTAGATCTCCAGGAGCAGGGTTGGAGACCTCTGCTTTAGAGCATCTGTCAGCTTGCTTTTTATTTGTTTTTTGTTAATTTTGATGTTTTTCATTGCAATAACATGCACCAATGAATCATGCACCAATACCAGCAGTAATCTATTTTAAAAGCAAACAGAGTTCAAATTTTGCCTAACAGATGATGAAATGTGTGAAAAGATCAGAATCCTGTAGATTTGCATCGAAGGAGAGATCCAGATCATTTTTAGACACCCAAATATAGAAACGTGGGGAGAGGAGTTGCTCTTTTGACTTGGGCCCTAGCAACCGTCCAGAACTCCCTACCAACCGCATGGCAGCACCCTGGCAACCACCCACAACAAGAGCATCTGGGTGGTCCTTCATTTTGCAAGAACCACTCACATTTCCTTCAAAACAAAGATTTTACAAATTTCTCTTGATTCTCAGCTTCAGCGTTCAGAATGATCTTTATATGAAGTGCCCATTCTTCACGGATGGATTTACTTACTTATAACTACAAGTTTTGGTTAACAGTCCATGCACACATATTTCTTTGCTTCTGTGAGTTAGATCCTCTCCAAATGACCAAGACTTATCAATTAGTCAGTTACCATTGACCGTTTTTAGTTTAGTTTGAAATCTAGGGATGCACGATATTATCGGACTGATATCCGAATCGACCGATAATGGCTTTAAATGTAAATATCGCATCGGCCCAATATGAAAAATTATGCCGATATGTCTGCCGATGAGAGGAATACATTAACTCACATGTGCTCAGGGTGGCTCATTCTTGAAGCAAAGTTTTGTCTGGATGATGATTAGATTCACTCTTTTGGATGCTGAATTTAATCTGTGAAAGCATGTACAGAATGAAGCCTTTGGTGTGTGATAGAGTAAACGGTAATAGCACATGCAGCAGTGACATCCTTCCCCAGGTCCTAATACCCGTTCGATATGGAGTTTTAATATGTTATTTTCAAAGCTTCAGTGTGCTGTCAAAAAACCTTCATTATGGTTTATTTAATTCTAACAAATAAGTTCTTGTTTAAAACTAACCAAAATTAAAAATATTTTGCTTATAATTTCTGCACAGGAGAGACTTGGTGTTGTTTTCAAACAAATGAAAAATCATCGGTATCGGCATCGGCCAAAATGATGTGAAAAATATCGGCATATCGGATATCGGCAAAAATCCAATATCGTGCATCCCTATTAAAATCTATCCTAGTTTTTGAAAGTTGTACCTGTTACCGTTCCTGATTCAATGCCTTTTCGATGAAACCCCTCTTCTTTGTGATAAAACTGCACAGGAGAAAACACCATAACGTCAGAAGCATTCTCGTGCTTGACCATCTTCATGACTATCACAAACATCCTCAGAACAGAGAAGTGCTGCAGTAACGGTGGCAGTGGATTCATCCATTAGTTGAGTCCAAACAAGCAGCTCTTTTACGACACGACGGCCAGCGTAACTCACGCGGGGCTGTGACAGCTCCAACTCGCACGCTTCATTTCTCATGTGTGCTCATGTAGGACAACAACAACCTGCATTCATTCATTCCACAAGCACACAACAGATCATCCATCCGTGGTTAATGCCTCACATCCTTAGATTGAAATTCTGTGTTTTTGTATGTTTGCATTTAGTTTTACAGATGACTAAAAAGCTCATCCTGTTTGTCACCGCAGCACAGAATGCAACAACTTTGATTTGAATGTCAAATGTACATTGTCACGGTCAATGCAATTGTGAATATTTTCCTCTTTGTTTGTAATCATCTTTTGTTGAATTTTTATTTATTTTTTTCCCAGGAAGTGGGCAGAATGAAGATAGAGCTATTTGCAGACATTGTTCCAAAGACTGCAGAAAATTTTCGGTGAGATGACTCCGCAATCCTTTCATGCATAAACCCAGAATACGCTCTGAACCCCCAATCCCCCCCCCCTCTCTCTGTGTGTGTGTGTGTGTGCTAGGGATGTAACAATTCACTCAACTCACGATTTGATTCATGATTTTGATTTCACGGTTCGATTCGATTCACGATTTTTTTAACAAAATGAGATTTAAGACAAATTATAAATTAAATGTGTCCTTTTATTATTGCTTGGACAAAATGCTGCACGTTTCTTTGTGAAACTGAAATATAACACTATAATATACTAATATAGCACTTGCATATTATTGCTCTTTTGTTGGTTTTGATTGCGTCTGTTGTCCTCATTTGTAAGTCGATTTGGATAAAAATGTCTGCTAAATAACTAAATTTAAATATAATGTAAATGTAAATAACACTAAATTGAAATTTTAAAACAAGCCCCAAATCAAATAAATAACACAAATAAAATAAATCTCTTAATATAAACAAAATAAGGCTTTGTCTGTGCTCTTTCCATTTAAAATTAGAGGCAACCACTGCATAAGCATGATCCAAACAAAGATGCTGCATGCATGCAACATGAGCAGTTTAAATTAGATTGTATAATTTCAAAATTTGAAGCAAACACAGAATGGTTTGACTTCAGTTTTGTGAAACTATATATAAAAAATATCTGCATGAAACAGAAACAGCAGACCAGCTGAATGAGACACAGATTCACTCTCTGCCAGCAGGTGGCGCTTAAAGCATTTCCTTGGTTTCTGCTGTAAACAAAGCCGTGCTGCACTTATGAACTTTAATATGCATTATACAGAGCCAAGATGAAAAGAAAAAATACCATCTAAACTTTTCTACAGACAGTAAGTTCCACTCAGACATACATTCATATAAACTCCTACCCCTAACTGAATCGCGAACACCTAATTGTATCGAAAACAAAATAAGTGGTATCGCCCATCCCTACTCGGGGTGCATCGGTACATCCCTGCGCACACACTAGGGATGTAACGATTAACAGCGAGCTGTTTGAAACTAAATACAAATATGTAACGATTCAAAACGGTTGAAATGTTAAATGAATCGCGATACAATTGGGGGTAGGAGTTTATATGAATGTGTTTCTGACACAGTGTCTACACCAGAATAGAACCCATTATAATCAGTGACACTGTCTACACTGGATGCGGCGCGATGCGACAAAACCCCGGCAGTAAACAGCTGCCTCGTTCTATTTATGACTATTGACACAAAGTTCAAATGATTTTCAGCTGTCGCTTTGTCGCATCCAGCGTTGACAGACTGTAGCTATTGCGGCGCGATACGACAACTGTGTGAGGGTTGGTTTTCAAACCTTTTTCAAAGGTTTTTTTTCATCTTGCCTCTGTATAATGCGGTGACCGGGAGGGGACACGTTCGGTTCATATAGTTTTGTAGTGGCCATGAGATATTATCACGTTCGTATTAAACTCGTGGTCACAAGAAAATATGTTGTTCCCTCAACATAATATATTGAGGCCACGACTTCACATCGCATGGCCTCGACATAAGGATGTCTTTACCTTGACAAAATGATCTTGTGGCCACGACATATTATCATGTTCCCATGAGTGAACCGAACAAGTCCTCTCCTGGTCAACAATGCATATTAAAGTAGTATTTATCGTCTTATTATTGGGAGACGAGAGGATATTACTTGCCATTGGAAAAAGCATAACGGTTAACTTGGATCACATGAGGCACCTCAGCCAATCATACAATGGCAGTGATGTCAGTGATCCGACCATTCTGTTTTTTGTTTCAAATGTAAAAGTCCATAAAATTTTTTATTTTATTTTTTTTTTGGTTAAAAATGATCTGAAATCAATATTTGAGCAAGTACATAACCAGGCAGCCAGTGTTCAAAACTATCACCTTACTTTAGCCCGATTCACAACTGTTAGCTAATAATAATGTTTTCTAATTTGAGTGGTACAGGTAGGTTTTCGCGGGAAATTCGAGCATGGCACTGCGTCTTTATGTCATGTCTGTAAACATAAAGAAGTTGTCCCGGCTACTAGGCTATAGCACGTGCGGATGCTGCAGGTGGAGGATCGTTTATAGCCTTTTCTCACAGCAGCTGGAATAATTAAATGTATCATTTTGATGGTGGATTGTAATCCAGAAAGCATTATGTGTTTATGAAATGCATGCGAATGAAATTAAATTATATTCCAGTTTTAAATGTGCTTCTGATTACAGATAGCCTGGGGTTACACAATATTTCTATTTTAAAGAAAACCAGTTCAAAGGGAGCATAGTTTGCTTTTTGGGTTAAAAGAATTTCTTAATATGAAATTCGAATGGCATGACAATTAGATTAGACTGTACAGAAATTAAAATCTACACGCTAATACACACTATACTCGTCACGCAATGCTGATGTTGTTAACATTAATAATTTGAGAAAAACAATAATAATAATTTGCACAGTTTGATGTGATATGAGCTAACCAATCATTAGATTTAATCACCATTTGCGTGATTTATGGTAATGCTTTTTTCCTCAGTTGGTCAGAACAAACATGGCAGACGTGTTACTTGTTCAGATGACAATATCCGGTGAAAATTCTGATTTGGGTCATATATTCCAAGACGTAGGCTAGAATCTGTGATTGCGAAGTACAGTAAACATCCACACCGGTGCGGTGACTCACAGCCAAACATACTCAAAACATTAGATTCATCCGTGCTGGAGCCGTGCCGGAGCACAACCCCACATGAGGAAGATAATTCCGCAAGCAGCTGCAATTCCAGGTGTTCAAACAGAGATGGCGACAAAGAGGCAAAACTTACGGACTGCAGCTTTAAATTAAAAACTGCTCGTGCTACATGTATGCAGCGTCTTTGTTTGGATCGTGGTTAAAATACAGTGGTTGCCTCTAATTTTAAATAGAAAGAGCACAAGCAAACCTTAGTTTGTTTATACGAAGAGATCTCTTTTATTTGTTTGAGATTGCTTCCTGTTGAGATCGGTTCATATTTGTGTTATTTACTTATTTGATTTGGGGTTTGTTTTAAATTTTCAATTTAGTTTTGTTATTTGCATCATAAGTTGAGTGAATCATTACATCTCTAGTGTGCGTTATGCAAAATGTGTTCACTGCTTGCATGCTAATCTATTGTCTCTTCTAAATGTCTAGATTTTGGTGGAATTGCCTGCAGGCATCATAACAGAGATGTAAATCTGTTTTTCTTTCTGTGTCTTTCAGGCAGTTCTGTACTGGTGAATTCAAGTAAGTCAGATTTCAGCCAATTTAAGTGATAGTTCACCTAAAAATGAAAATTTGCAGTTAATTGACTCACCCTCAGGCCATCCAAGATGTAGGTGGCTTTTTTTTTCTTCTTCAGTAAAACAGTAAAGAAGACTTTTAACTGAAACACTGGTCTTTGGTGATTCATAAAACTAGAGTTAAAAAAAAAAGCATACAGGCAACACAAAATGAATGCCTGTGGCTTCTGACGATATATTGAGGTCTTGTGAAGTGAAATTAGTCTGTGCAAGAAACTGAACATTATTTACAGTGTTATTACCTGTAATCCACACAATAGTCTGAAAGTGAGTTTTGATTGAATAACTTGTAAATCTGTGCTGCTCGAGCCATGAACTGTTTCACGTGGTTCAGTAAATAATGTTCAGTTTCTTGCACAGACTGATTGTTTCACTTCATAAGACCTCAATATATCGCCTCAATAGGAGCCACAGGTATTCATTTTGTGTTGCCTGTATGCTTTTTTTTATTTCCAAAGTGCTTGCATTTTATCACCAGGGACCATGTTTCAGCTAAAAATCTTCTTTACTGTTCTACTGATGAAAAGTCACCTACATCTTGAATGGTCTGAGGGTGAGTAAATTAACAGCAAATGTAGATTTTTGGGTGAACTATGCCTTTAATAAAGGATTGTGCTGCTTCAACCACATATATAGTTGAACCTATAGTACCACATACTCGAATTACATTTAATGAGTTATTGTGACTGATGCTTTTAAGGATGTTGAGATCCTTCTATAAGAAACATGAATACTGGATAAGGTTACAGATTAAACACAGCTTGTATTTCACGGAAGCATGTTGTGTGCACAGCTCTTTCTTCCTGGTCCTGCTTTTATTTGCATATACCTTGTTTAAGTGCTGCTTTTATTCACTCTAGGAAGGACGGTGTTCCTGTAGGCTATAAAGGCTGCACATTTCATCGGTGAGACACTTTAGTCAGTATTGTTCATTGTTATACAATATAACGATGATTAGTTGGCTTAATCAAGCTATTGCTGTTGCTCTTAATTAGACTTAGAGGTTTGTTCAAATCCATAATTCTAAGTATAAAACCTTTGTCTTTTATGTTTATGTCCATCGGACAGGTGTTGTAGGTTTTTCATTAATCAAACGTTCAATGCAAATACACCCTAAACCTTTGCAATTCAAAATGCACTATGATATTGTCTATACAAATGATGGCTTTCACTGAAAAGTGCAAAACACTGCACTGAAGTCGGTTCGAAGGCTTTTTGTATATTTATAGCGACCAATAAAAGTGTTGTATATCACAATCTAATAATATAATTCACAATTGCATATTTACAGGAATGCATGTCTTGCTGCACATTTTACTCATAGAAGTGTAAGATGTTATTATAAAATATTTGTTTAAAAAAAACAACAGAAGCTTGACTTTTAATTTCAACCTGCTCATGCGTGTTGTTTTATTTTGGCAGGGTGATAAAGGACTTCATGATTCAGGGTGGTGATTTTGTCAATGTAAGTTTTGCTTTGTGATCCAGACAATGGAGCTGAATTGATCTTCCAGGTGTATGGCTTTTGACATGTATCAGAACATTGTGTGCAAACAATGTTCGGGGTCTGTTTGTATATTGACTGTCATGCATGATATCCATCTTTTTAAACAAGGATGTGCCCTTTATAAATGGGCAAATAAGGCAAACAAGAATGTGCTCTTATATTTGCACTTGCTTTTGTACTAGTTTGATTCATTTACAGTCATAATTTTCCCCTTCTTTTCCTCTCTGCTAATTAGTTTTAGAAATTAGTTTAGTGCAATGCCTTATCCAGTCTTGAAGCTTCAAACTGTTTTTGCCATTGCACATTTTTAAATGTTAAAATAATTCCAGCAGTCAATTTAATGCTTGTTTCTGGGGCGCTCAACTTTTTCAAACCCTTCTTTTGTTATCAGACACCAATAAACAACTAGAAGGAAACAAATGCAAATACTGAAATAAGGCCAACACAGAAATAACTAAAGAAAAACACAGGACAAACACAAAGTCTGTATAGATAAACACCGAGCTGGTGGAATTACCCTTAATTGTGATTTCTGCCCAGTGCTCTGAAGAAATTCAATGAAGTGCGGATAAACGCGGGAGTAACTATGACTCTCTTAAGAAATATTGTGGGGTTTCAAGTCTCTGGTGAGGCAAATAGTAATTATATTGTGAATTTAAAAAAAAAAAAAAAAATTAAAGGGATACTTAGAGTTTAATAAGTCAAGCTCAGTCAACAGCATCTGTAGCATAATGTTAATTACCACAAAATAATTTAGACATCTCTGGTTTGCAAAAGCAAAAAGAGAGTTCCAGGCAGCTTCAAGGCCTCTGGGGGGAGACCTCTGCATGATATGATACAGATAGTGAACACATTGGTATTTATTAGACGAGTGGTTCTCATTCCTGTTCTTGAAGCCCTCAAAACTGCACATTTTGGATGCCTCCGATACTTGACTCACTCGCTCGTTCACTTGTTCTTGGAGTCTCCACTAATGAAGTTGGATGAAGTGTGTTTGATTAGGGAGACATGCATACCGTGCAGTGCTGGCACAGTACTTCTCCACACACTCTTTAAAGGAACACTCCACTTTTTTTGGAAATAGGCTCATTTTACAACTCCCCTAGAGTTAAACAGATGAGTTTTACCGTTTTTGAATCCATTCAGCCGATCTCCGGGTCTGGCGTGCTAGCACTAGCTTAGCTTAGCATAGATCATTGAATCAGATTAGACCATTAGCATCGCGATCAAAATTACCAAAGAGTTACAATATTTTTCTATTTAAAGCTTGACTCTCCTGTAGTTACATCGTGTACTAAGACCAGCGGAAAATGAAAAGTTGCGATTTTCTAGGCTGATATGGCTAGGAACTATACTCTCATTCCGGCGTAATAATCAAGGAAATTTGCTGCCGTACCATGGGTGCAGCAGGCGCAATGATATGACGCAGCCTCTGAAAGTAGTCCCCAGCTCAGTAGCCTATGATATAGCTGGGGACTACTTTCAGAGGCTGCGTCATATCATTGCGCCTGCTGCACCCATGGTACGGCAGCAAATTTCCTTGATTATTACGCCGGAATGAGAGTATAGTTCCTAGCCATATCAGCCTAGAAAATCGCAACTTTTCATTTTCCGCTGGTCTTAGTACACGATGTAACTACAGACTTGCTTTTGTACTAGTTTGATTCATTTACAGAATCTGATTCAATGATCTATGCTAAGCTAAGCTAAAAGTGCTACCGCCAGACCCAGAGATCAACTGAATGGATTCAAAAACGGTAAAACTCATCTGTTTAACTCTAGGGGAGTTGTAAAATGAGCCTATTTCCAAAAAAAGTGGAGTGTTCCTTTAACACACAACATACACAGCAGCAAGTCGAAATGTGCAGAGAGCTCCCCCCAGAGGCATTGAAGCTGCCTGTAACTCTCTCTTTGCTTTTGGAAACCAGGGATGTCTAAATCATTTTGTGGTAATTAACATTATGCTACAAATGCTGTTGACTGAGCTTGACTTGTTGAACTCTGAGTATCCCTTTAAATAAAAGCTGATGGCATAATAAACAAGTTACACAAGCTATTGCTTCATTTTAGTTTTAATATGAAACTGATTAATAAATATATTTGTAATTGTTTAGGAAGTAGACAAATATATCCATCTTAATCCAAGATAAGTGTTGGTAGTTCTGTTTAGGATACCTTCACTAAAATTATGAAAATAGTGGCGTACAGCTCAAACACCATCTATTTATTATAGGTGCATTGATTATGTTTAGTAGTGAGAAAATCCAGATAATCACTTTGGCCCATTTCATTTGACTTCATTTCTGCCATTGATCCTCCATACCCTGTTCCTGATCTACTGACAGCATCTTAATTCAGATGTTCTGATTTCAAATATTTTTAATGAATTGTAAGTATATTGTGTAAAATAATTAATTTTATTTTACAACTTTGAATTAATCATTTTTCATCTAGAAATTATAATAATATTTTATATATAGGAATTATTTATTTATATCGGCCATTGACCACACTGCAGTAAAAATATCTGTATTAGAAAAAAAAATAAAAACATTGAAAAAACCCATACATTGCTGGACTACACATTAAATGCTTACAAATATGGTAAAGAGTTATGATTGGTTTGAAAGTACATAAAGTGTCGAGATTAGAGTCTTTATGACAGCAACCTTGACAGCAGTTTTTAATTAAATGGTACATTGAACCATTGGTGTAAATGATTAAAAAAAACTGCAGAATTATGTGTCTGTATCCAGTCTCTCTCTTGTGTTTGTGTTTGTGTGTGTGTGTCTGCCTCTAGTGGTCAAAGGGTCCTACTGTACACACACACACAGCTTTGATCTGTAGTTTTGGTTTCACATATGAGCTAGCCCACATGTCTTACAGTTTGAGTGATTCAGATTTCCTGACTCTGTGAGTGATTTTAACACTATGTTCTTGGCCATCAGGGGGATGGCACTGGTATCTGCAGTATCTACAGGGGACCGTTTGCAGATGAGAACTTCAGAATGAAACACTCTGGCCCAGGACTCTTGTCAATGGTAAAGCTTCTATACACACTGGCACTGTCAAACCCTTGATGTACATTTACAATAGGCTTTATGGCAGCATATCAGCGATCTTAGATGAACAGTGCTAAAAATCCCCGTAAGTTATCACCGGTGTTTAAAAGATGCATCTAGTGGGGAATATTTTCAATTCCCGCTTTACTCCACAATCTAACAGGAAAAAAGAAACCAGCTTTAATGAATACAACATGTTACATTTTGTCAAAAAATGTCAAGATTATCTGTATTAAATTTCCACATACCTAAGAAAAATAATTTTATTACATATTTGAAAGAAAATTTAATTTTCTTTCAAATAAGAAATATTTTCATTTTACTCATGTTCACAAAAATTGTCACCTGTTACTAACCAAACTATCCAGTATATAGTTTATCACACAACCATGTGACCAGCATCAAGTCATTTTCTTCTGTGGTGGACATTTTGAACACATTACTCATCAAAGACAAAGTGATGCATTGATATAGGATAAACACACTCCATCTAGCCATCAGATTGTTTGTTCACTGCTGTTTCCAATCAATAATGTGAAATATTCTTTTTCCCTGTTAGGCAAACAGTGGACCGGGAACAAACGGCTGCCAGTTTTTTATCACCTGCACAAAGTGCGACTGGTTGGATGGGAAGCATGTGGTGTTTGGTGAGTCAGACCAATCCTGAGCTGATTCTGTCCTGAGAGAAATTGTGTTGTAGTGAGTTGCTGCTCACGTCATTAACTGCTCGGGGTCTTTCTTACAGGAAAAGTGGTGGATGGTTTGCTTGTTATGAGAAAAATTGAGGTAAGACGATATTTTAGTTTGTACATTTCAAAATGATAACAAGGGTCAATTCTTTAAGGATCCTATTGATGATTGATCAGTTAACTTATGTGACAAGTTTTAGAGATCCGCCATGCTTATGAAGAAATGGGATGTTTGTCCGAGAGAGAAATCATTATGATGGAAGTCTCAAACTTCTCAGTATTTAATTTTGCATTCCTGCTGACTCTTAAAATAAATTTAAACAACTTCTATGCTTTATTTCATAATCCCTTTCTTTTCTAAATGGCTTTTCTAAACAAAGTTTGAAACTTTGTATTGCTAGTTTACTAGCATTGTGCTAAATGTGTGTGTGTGTGTGTGTGTGTGTGTGTGTGTGTGTG
>JAFVLL020038120.1:0-56993 GCA_021397915.2 Tor tambroides
ATTGATTCAGTCAGTGTGGAAGAACTGGACTGGTCTGCATAAAACCAAGTCCTAATCCCAGTTTAACACCTCTGGTGTGACTGTAAATGCAGACCTTGAGCCAAAAACTCATCACCAAACACCAATGACTTGTACATATGGGTACAGTCATTTTAGACACTTCCAAAACTGTTGCAACAGAGATGGAAATAAAATTTTTAAATACATGAATTATGTTCTCATCGTTGTTGCCACAGATTTGGAAGTGTCTAAAATGGAAGCGACCCAATACTTTTGGCAATATAGTGTGTATATATATATATATATATTTTTTTTTTTACCAGAGGAAAAAAAATATCGCAATGCATACAAAAATATGCAATTGAAAAGAAGGCATGCAATTATAACATTTACAGTTTAATGCTCTAAATTATGTCCAAATAATAATAAAAAAAGGATATATTCATTGGGAATATACATACATGTGTGAAGTTTGCAAAGTATCTGTGTGGGCTTAGCAGGGTTAGTTAACTAAAAAAAGTGTGACTTGAAATAAAAGAAAAATCAACTGAAATAAAGTAAAATAGAAAAAAAAATACTTAAACTTATTTTATTTCAGCTTCTTTCCAAGGCAACATTTCTAATTTTCATTTAGTTTCACTTAATGAACTAAAATTACAAAAACAGAAAATAAAATAAAAAGTAATAAAAGCTACATAAACATATACACAAAATAACAAAAATGACCAAAAAAAAAAAATGCAAGTGACTTTGACAAAAACAAAAAAAATACTATTACTAAAACTTTAACTAAAAATATAAAAATAAAAACTAATTCAAAATATTAATACAAACTATAATAGAATTTCAATTATACTTAAAACTGGGACCTAATAGAAAAAATAGCAATACGTAAGTTAAAATTCAAATATTTCATGGTTCATTTTTCACTGCTAAAGCTGTAGATACTTTCTGGCATGACTGTATCTTCCAAACCTATAATTATTTCTGCTAAAATGGACAGCCAGCAACCTCTGAAGACAGCCAGCTAGTTAATTGCATAATTACGCAAACACTCAAGAACAGCACACATGACTACAATGGACCCATGGCACCACAAACCCCACGGAATTGCCTGTGTGCATATTTATTGACGTTCGGTAGCTCGATCTGATTTTCAGCGGTTTGTGAAGGACGTCATTATGACGGCACTCTCCAATCCAACATATTTTTGACCCCAAACAGCATTTAACACTGGGATGAGTAAATCTCTAAGCTGTGCATTGAAGGGAGGCTTAAATGCGAACTATGCATTCATTCAGGAGCATTTTTTCAACACAAGGGAGCGGAATCTCCCGAGAATGGACCATCTCAGGGAGTTTCTAAAAAATGCAGGTTCTGGATGAGCTGCTAAGAAAGAAAGAAAAACAAGAGATGAAAAAAATCCCCAAAGGTCCCTGTCCTCCCTGTCAACCCCCACAGTGGCCCGGCCTACAGGGCTTTTCTCTAGCGCCAGGGCCTCCGTTCGGCCCCCCTCTGTCTCTTTCAGCCCTCCACAAAGCAGCAAGCCATGTTATTTGAGGCACTAAAGAGTTAACCCTCCTCACTGCTCCAACACAATGGCCTCCCCATTGAGGGCTTTCTTCATTTAACCTTCCTAATGACAGGTTTCGTCCTCTTTCCTCTGACGAAAAGGAGGAGCAGAAGCTAACCCACCACCTTTCTCTTTTACCTCCTTTCACGCCTCCTCCCCTTTCCACACCTCCTAAAAGCACCGGCTCTCACTTTACGGTCTGATGTGACAGCTCTCTACAGTAAATGACACTGCCATCACTTTTGGTGACAGTTTTGTGCTAGCGAGGCATTTCGTGCTGACTTTCACTTGAGGTAAGTACAGTTAGCAAACTCAGAGAAGAGCTTATTAAAATACTTTCTCTTATCCCAGTTTAGCATGCAGACACAACTATAAATGAACAATTCGTAGGTCGAGTCACCTGAAAAGTCAAAACAAAACGTTGCTTTGTTTGTTTAGGCAGAGAGAAACAGAAACATACCTTAACCAATGGCGTGAGTTTGGGGCGGGGCCATCTGTTTGTTCAACCAATAGGGGTTTAGCGTCCGGGAAACATGTTTGAAAACTTTTTTTTTTTTTTTTGCACATGAATTTCACAATTTACTACAGATGCACTGATAAATACTGACTGATATTGATAAGCCAATTTAAATAAAAATGTGCTATATTAAAATTGTATACTGTTTTTCCCCAATTAAAAATATAATACTAAAAAATGAAATCAATCATTTTAAATACCATATCTGATTTTAGTCTTCAAAACATTATAATATACAGTATGGAAAAATGGATATTCATTTTGAGATTTATTAAATATTGCATTTAACCATGTTATTAAATGATTTTTTTGTCATAAATATTAACTTTAAGTCAGTTTAAAATGAGATAATGTAAAGGTGAAAATGGGACAAATGAGCATGTATACACACACACACACACACACACACATATATATTAACCTGTATAATGTATAAAAATATAGAACATAAAGTCATTTAAAATATATATAATTTCTATATTAAATTTAAATTAAATTAAATGATATTTTATATCAATATTTTATTTTTATATAAATTAAAATAATTGTTTGTATGTATGTACGTATATTTATTTATATATGTGTGTGTGTGTGTGTGTGTGTGTGTGTGTGTGTTTTTTAAATTACATTTTATTATTTTATATAAATATAAATTACATAAAAATAATTGTAAATGTTTCATTTGATGGGAAGGATAACTTGAAAATCTTCCAAAAAACTGGTGGTTGTACAAATAAGTACACATTTCTAAAAGTGGAGGGAGAACATGTTCATCATATTGACTACACCCTTCAGAGATTGTAGTTAAGGACAAAAATAAGCAACAGTTGACAAGTTTAGCATGGGTCAGTTCCTACCACCGTTCCACTGGGATGAGAAGACACACTCCCTGTTGTTCAGGCTCACGGTTAGCCATACTGTAAGCTGCTGCAGACACAAAGAAAGTGCGATAAAGCGGCCCGCTGCTGCCATCGCTGAGCTGGGGTGCGACAGGGGTGAGCAGTTTTGACTGGGGGTCGACAGAGAACATTGACAAGAGTGTTCGCTCTAACTCTGTCTCCATGTCTCCTGTCTCTGTGTCCCACCCTTTTCCACACCAAAGTGGGGGGGGGATTTTTACGGTTGACCTTCTCCTCACGCTTTTGTGAACCTCTTCACCTCATGTCAATTCTCTTGACCTACTTGGTCGCCCCGGAGCAAGCCACTTAAAAGAGCGAGATGAAATTCTGTAGGCCACGCTCACATATGTTTCTTGTTGTCAGCGAACAATAATACATTAGGATTTTGATTCTTACTATTGAAAACAATCAAGGGGCAAAACAGAGGAGCAACTGTTTGTTATTGTGCTCAAGAAAGAGGAAAAAGGACACTCACTTCTGAAATTTATGCAAAAAAGCTATAAGAGACGCTGCCAAATTCACTTGGGTGATGCATCTAAATGATGTATAGTTCATTAGTAAATACTGACAATACTGAAAGGAAGAATCTATGAAATTCAATCTATGTAAGACTTTACAATGTGGTTATTTTTCCCTACGCAACACAAAAGGAGAAATGTTCCAAATCTTAACATGGCAACAAATGCATAGCAATAAAAAAAATAAATAAATAAAATAAAATAAAATAAAAGACATTACATCTCATGTATAATATTAACTTTGTAATTTTTTTTTTTTTACTTTTTTCCCGCGATTATTTAATTTAATGAACTGTACATGTATTCCAAGCATCTTCATTTTCATTCATGTCAAATAAGAAATTTAACCTGACAAGGGGCCAAACCTACAACTCCACATCTCTCTTTTCTTCCTCTTTACTATCATCACTGACCTGGATTAAACAATTCAACCGTTCATAGACCTGTCTGCCGAGCTGATGAGCCTCCGGTATAAGACCAGAAAGAAGATTGCAGGCTGTCAGAAAGCTGCTCAGATAGTGCACTTAAGAGCAAGTCAAAGAGCAAGATGCATTTCTGCTGGTAGATGCAGGATATTTCATGGTCAAACGAGTCCAAACAAAAAGCCATGAATGTGGGGAGGTTACATTTGTGTGTGTGAAGGGTGAGGTGGAGAGTTTCTGAGAAAAGCTGTTTGTCTATTTTGCAAGCGGTCAAGAACCTTCACAGTCATATCCAAAAGTTTAGTGGAAATCTGTTCTGAACACAAAAGCAAACTAGATTTTTACATTTTTCTGATGTTCTTGATCATGCAACATGTGCTAAGATAATGCTACACTCTTATAAAGGCTCTTTGGTTCCATGAAGAATCTTTAACACCCATGAATCTTTTACAGCTTCTTTATAATGGAAAAAGATTCTTCAGATCATGGACCTTTTCATGTTTCTGTGGTTCTCAGAAGCGCAAGTTGTCATAGTTGAGGAAACTACAACAATTATAATTTTTTCTTTCCTATTTGCACCAACAGCAAATATTGATTATACTGGTCAGAAGAGAGAAATACATCAAATTCGCTTTCACTCCCTTAGCTGTTGTATTAGAAACACTTACACAAGGCGCATCCAAAATCACGCACTAAGTACTGCATTTGAATTTGAGCTTACTTCACGACCATTAAAAAAGCATGTTATATATATTATGAATATGAGTAGTACTAATGTTTTTCGAATACTGTGAATTCGGACATTTTTTTTCTGCAAATCAAATCAATTTTTTTTTCTCTATGCCGCAGTGGCAGCATCAGTAACTAGTTCTCTGCAATTTAATGCCAAGGTAATAAAACAGAAAGTATAGTGTTATAAATTCACATCTTTTTTTAAGTGCCAGATTTACCATGTTAATAACGCATCATCACAATCTGTGAAAAGGGTCTATTGAAATGTTCTTCGCGTTAAGAAAAAAAATATGATTATTTTAGAACTGTTCACTGAGCCAAAAATGGTTATTCTATTGCATTGCTGTGAAAACCCCTTTTTGGAACCCTTGTTTTTAATCCTATAGGGCATTCAGGGTAGTTGCTAAGATGATTTAGGTTGTTGCTAGGTGCTTGTCAAAAGAGCCCACCCTCGAATCTCTACAATATTCAGGATCTCCACAATCTTGGGAAAAAAAAGGTTCCTTATTGGCATCCATGGTTCCATGAAGAACATCCATGGAATTTTTCCATGGAACATTCCACAAAAGGTTCTTTATATTGGAAAAAGGATCTTTTGATTACAAAATGTTCTTCACACTAGGAAAAAAAAATGGTTCTTTTAAGAACTGGTCGCTGAAAAGTTCTTTTGGGAGCCAAAACAGGCATCGCTGCGAAAATGGCTGTTTTTGAATTCTTTATTTATGGCTCATATACCTCCTTTAACAAGTATACTTGATTTTATGGTAAAAAATGGTACAAGCACACTTATCCTCAACTAGCTGCTCAATTTACGTGCCAAAGTTTAATGCTTAGGGTCAGGGGTTGCAGTGTGGCATGAACTACCTCAGAGACTCAGTAACCAGAGCGGACCTCTTCCTAACCAAACCAACACTAAGGTATGGAGAGCCAGAAACAGGAGATGCAATTCACCTCCACAAATCCACTGAACACTTTGACAATCTCTACATCAGATCAGCTGCCAGCATAGAGGAGCAGATCATGTGTTAAACTTAAAGGGTTGAGAGGAATGCAGTAAACCCTCGGCCAAACTCAAGGTTTGTTTGCTCAAATGTTTTATTTAACCTCTAATCACCACAGTAAGGCTTTCTTTCATTTGTCTTTTTACGCTCTCAAAGGCCTCGTTTTAAAGCACTAATGAAAATAAACCGCAGGGCCCCCGTCTCTTTATTTTGAGAGGGAGCCTCGGGTTCAGAGCGGGGTGAAAAACAGAGGGCATCTGGAACAAAGACCAGAAGACCTAGAGGTCAAATGGCCTGGTGTCCAGAACTTCTTCAGCGGACGCGAACGGAGAGGGAGCGAGGCGCTTGTATAATCACAGATCCGTTTTGTCCATGCGTGTAGGATAGAATATATCACACGGCACTGACATGCCAACAATAGATCACATTTTTTGTCTCAGCCGTGCAAAGCGCTTTTGACTCTTTTCAGCGGGCCACGCATCTGGACCGCCGCAGATTAACCCTCCATTCTCCGGCCTGCTTTCGGCAGATGACCTCCGCGTCTATCCTGGACCGACTGCGTTCACACAATTAGACCCGGAGTGGGAGATTTCCAGGTGAAGAACATTATCTTGGGCTCTTTAGGGTCAAAGTTAATGAGGGGAATTAGAAACCATCACTAACGTGCTGCAATTTTTTCCCTCGCAGTTCTGGACAGTCACCCTATGTGTGCTCTTTATTCAAATAGGGGTCATCGTTCATCTTTTGTGTTCTTATGAAGTGTGCTTGTATAACGAGATTTCGTTCGTTAAAATGGTGGTATTTAAAGGCTATTCGACTAGGTAGTGTTACTTTGACCTGGAGTTCAATTAGATGTCTCTCAGTACAACAGGGACAGTTCTGACTAATAAACAACCCTTGTTTAGTTATTTTTACACTGGAAATTGGTGTAGACACAAATTTTACTTCAAAATGGCTAGAAAATTTCACAAGAAATTCAAAGAAATGGCAAGTAACACACTGAATTAAATGTTAAGTACTTAAATAGAAAGACTGAAAGAGTATTTTCTTGTAAAATGTACTCCAATAATCCTTATTTTATTTGCAACTTTGAAAAAACCTATAGTTAACTTTCCCATTAGGATTAGTGATTTGAACAAACTTTTAACCGTTAACTTCGATGTGATATGAACATCAAATTACAAAATATCTTAGCAACCATATAGAAATGCCATGGAAACTTCTGCATGGTATAAATAAACAAACACAGAAAGACATACAGACACATGAATAAATGAATTAATAAATAAAAGCACTACTCACACTTTTAAAAAATAAATAAATGTAAAATTCTACACTGTGAAAAATGATTTTTGTAAGTTGTAAACATAATGATTATTGAAGCACATATTAAACGGAAAAAAAAACTATTTAAATCTTTCTCATTTAAATTTTCACATTTAATTCAATGCCATGTAGTTCAACTGCCATTTCTTTGTTGTTTTTTCCTTTTTTTAATTTTGATCTAAATTTGAGTGCATTTTGAATGCAACTGCTATTTTTCCAAACATATTCACATTTTTATGAACTCTTCCTATGGATTGGGTAAACTTTAAAAGAGATATTGTATTTTAACTACATTTTAGGAAAGATTTACAAGTCTTTTGTTGTTTTTATTAGCGTGGTATGCTTCAGATCGTGTTTCACTATGAGCAGTGTCATTAAATAACACTCAAATATCATCCTGTCTTACTCCCTAATGTCCCAAACGAGGTAATGTCCTGTCATGTGACCCCCATCACCCACCTGTGTAGACTTTGTCTTAATCCCTGCTGATCTCCTCTCTGCTTTGAATACTTGGACTAGTGAGTGTAACTAATTCTCCCACACAAGGATATTGTCCTCCCCATTTCAGCTTTGTCTTTCCTCTCTTTCACAAGTTTCATTCGTTTTCCGAGCAGCCGGACAAAAAAAAAAAACTCTAAATTAAAAAGACTTAATGAGCTATTACTCTCACCTTAAATCTAATTGTCTACTTTGCCTTCAAAAGACAAAACGGATAAACAATCAGTTCAGAGAATGTCCTCTCTGAATGCAGTGTCAACTCTTTGTTTGAAATCTGAAAACAATGCAAACTTTGCTTAGAGCTCATGTATTTAACAGTGGCCTGTTTGAAATACAAAAATACACGATTGTGATGGAAAAATCTGACACAAAGCATCTACACTCATTTTAAAGGAATAGTTCACCCATAAATGAAAACTGTCATCATTTATTCACCCTCATGTCATTCCAAACCTGTATGACTTACTGTCTTATGTGAAACACAAAATGAGATGTCCAAGCTACTCTTTGCAGCAAAGTGGATAATGCATCAAATCATCAAGGTCTAAAAAGAACACACACACAAAAGTAAATAAATAAAATTAACACATATTAATGCACTCAACATATATATTCATGCACTTCATGCTTTTACTTTTACTTAATACTTAAACAATATATTACATAATTTAATACATTAAATTTAAAAAGTGAGAGTAATGACATTTATAAGGTTATAATGTTAACTGTTTTCAACATTGATAATAATAATAATAAATGTTCCTTGAGCAGCAAATCAGCATATTAGAATGATTTCTGAAGGATCATGTGACACTGAAGACTGGAGTAATGATGCTGAAAATTCAGTTTTGCATCATGGGAATGAATTATATTTTAACATTTATTAAAATAGACAATAGTTATTTTAAATTGTAATAATATTTCACAGTATCACTGATTTTACTGTATTTTTGATCAAATAAATGCAGCCTTGGCAATTTCTTTCAAAAACATAAAAAAACAAATCATACCTGCTTCAAAGTTTTGACCAGTAGTATATACAAATACATATTTTGCTGTACGTCTCAAACCTTAGACTTGCTGTATTGAAACGTGCCTGGTCACAAAACAAACAGGAATGAATGTTTATTACTCTCAATTTTGCTAAACCTGTTGCAATCTGTGTAAAGGAGACATTTAATATCTGAATAAGAAGGTGAGATCTGAGAGCTACAATGAAGGGGAAAATGAACAGTGAATTATTAAAAAAAAAAATTTTTAATCAAATAAATAAATACTTTCCGAATATAACACGTAAGCAGTATACAGAACTTTAAAAAAATTGTATTGTCCTTTTTTTGTTTCAAATACAAAATAAAATAACACAGGGTTGGAGAATTTGATATTGAATTTTTGGGTGAACTATCCTTTTGAGCACCACAGACGTAGTGAGTTTTCTTCACATTACATGTGAACGCTTCCCAGCAAATGGTAAATGTGTCACCCCCCACAGTACACAAACAGTGCATCAGACGAAGGAATGGTACAGACGACTATTCCATAGAGACGGCCGGTCCCTATAGGAGCTTTTTCAGACGACCATTTGGTGCTCTCATCCCTAACCTATTGACCCTCAACCTAGAGAGGTCAGCAGTGTCAGGGAGCCCAGATCCAGCACAAGCCTGTAAATCAAACGCCGGCGGGAACAGCGCACCGTCCAGGGTCCCAGCCAGACCCGGCACCATCACTCTCCCCGCTGTGACGCACTACCAGGCCGGTTCCCACTGAACCATGCCACTCTGGCAGCCCTCGTGACCCCGTTCGTCTGACGTTCGGCCATATAACCCCACCTGCATTACAGGGCTTCCTGTTCTGGCTTGCATCACAATCGTGTATCTCTCAGGCATCGCTGCACCTGGAGCTCAAGCACACAAATCTTACTTTCAGCAACGTCCATGCACTCCTGAGACAGTGAACGTTAAACACACTTTGGTTTGACCTGTGTGGGATCACCCCGGGGCTCTCTCTAATGGACAGAGCCATAAAATGGTCATGTTGCTGTTTTTCCAGCCAAACGAAGACACCAGTTGTTCTGATTCCTCACTGGCTTTGTGATCGGAGTCATCAGTTCCACATGGAGGAACTCAGGAGGGAAACCTATTTTACCTTCCGTTGACTCCATACTTCAGTGATGAAGCACAGTTCTGTCCACTTCTCCAGCAGCGACCCCTCGTCACTGAAGACAAACCATCTACCTATCTCAGGAAGACATAATGTGAATTATACAATAATACTTTGGAAAAAAAAGTTCTTTTTTCTTTTTTTCTTTGAAAAAAGTTTTTTTTTTAAGAATTTTTTTCTCTTCAGCAAGGATGCATTAAATTACAGTAAAAAAAGTACAGTAAAATCATGCATAATATTACAAAAGATGCCTATTTCAAATAAATGCTGTTCTTTTGAATGGAATCCTGAAATGTATCACAGTTTCCACAAAAATAGGAAGCTGCACAATAGTTGTCAACATGTTTCTTGAGCAGCAAATCAGCATATTAAAGCGATTTCTGAAGGATCATGTGACGCTGAAAACTGGAGTAATGATGCTGAAAATTCAGCTTTGCATCACAGGAATAAATTACATTTTAAAATATATTATGATAGAAAGCAGTTATTTTAAATTACAATAATATTTTACAACATTTGCTGTTTTTACTGTATTTTGGATCATATAAATGCAACCTTGTTGAGGATAAGAAACTTCTTTAAAAAAAAATATAAATCTTTCTGACCCCAAACTTATGAATGGTACTGCATATAAATATTTAATGGTACACTGCCATTTATTATTACAAAGCATGACCCTGACAAGAAGAGAAAGTTAATTTTGCCATAATGACTGGGTATGTATACTTCAAATAAATACTTACCAATAGACAAATAGACATGAAATAGTCTTTTGAGTTTAAATAATTTGAGAATGTGAGAAGTACATAGTGTGATGTGATATGAGAGACTTGAAACTAGCACTACTATTTAGGGAACTGCTCTCCTGTGACAACAATTGATTATACAATTTAGTGGTTATCATCACATAAATATATTTGACGGTAAAATGTTGCAACTGACCAACCTGAATTTTCTAGAGAATCATACAATAAATGAAGCTGACATAATAAATCAAGTTCTGTGCCAAATCATATTTAGTAAATAATTAAATTTAAAAAAAAATAATAATAATAATAAACAAGTAGATCAAGAATAAGGTAGAATGCACACTTGGATTTGGTGTGCAGGTTCTACTGTACTCTTGCTAAATTAAGTTGATTCAAAAATATAACAGATTGTCATTAGATATCTAGTTTTTTCCAGATCTGTTTCTCTACATATCATCTTCCTAACATATTTCCTTCACCTCTATAACTTGTTGAAATTTGTATTAGGTATTAGATTATGAAAGTTGACATAAGGGTTGTGGGCCTACATATTTGTTGCTTTAATGAATCACTTTAACATTGCTTTGCTAAATAAATAACTTCTTTCAGATGTGTTTAACGTTGAGGATCCAATAACAGATGCCAGATCCAATTCTGGAGGTGTCAGATAGAGATCAAGCTTGTTTAGCCACAAATGAAGCTCTGCTTATATTCAATTACATAACCAGAAGTGATTTTCAAGTGGAAGAGGCACCACTCCATAGATATCATGTTATACAGACACAGCCACACTCTGATGTTACGTTGCCCTCTGGTGGTACCATTTCTTGCCAGATAATTCAATCCAGTTTTAGAACCCAGAAGGATAAAACTGCCTCTCTAGTTGACTCTCTAGAACACTTGATTGGCCAGCAGTCAAATTTTTGTGAACAATGACTGTCCATAGCAACACTGCTCAACATCTGTTTCTACATGGTCTCTACAAGCAAGATAATAAAACAGTTTCAACTCAAATAAATAATATGTTTATGTATTCATTTACTTGATTGATAAGTAATCATATAAGTAAATAGAAATTAACCAAATAACTACACCACCCTGCATCATACTTTTGGAATGAAATCTAATACTTTAATAATTTTGAGGTTGTGATTCCCAAAATAGTGTCTGTTCTGCTCGAGCATGTCACTCTTTCTCACAAAATATGATGTTCATTTCAAAGCATTTTTGCTTTCCACAACCATTTGTAAGGTGTACAACCAGACAAACACATGATTCCTATATATCTCTAAGCCAGGTTACAACTATTTGTTCAATCCCCAGTCGATTTTCACACACATGAACGATTCTGAAGACATTATTCTCTGTCTAATCCTGATTTCAAGGATAGAATTATGGCCAGTGATGGAAGAAAATGCAAACATGACCCACATGTTTTCTGCTACATCTGTGGATGTTTTACTACATCCAAAAAGTAACAGAAAATGACAGATTTTGTGAAAAAGCTTATATATTTCTAAACTTACGTTTATGTAAAGGTCTTTGAAATTAAATGGAATTAAATTTGAACATACTTTTCCACTCCTTTGTAGACTTTAAGTTAAATAATACATTTTGAATACTTCTCTTTGTCATTAAAATCAAAACATCTGACATTTGACTGCTTTTTATATTTTGATAAGTGCATTAAAGCTGACACATTTATACAGAAAAAGAAAAAAAAAAATCTAAGTGATGGTAAGTTTTTGTTGATATTAATATGTAATATAATATACAATATGAGGCCTTTTTTTTTTTTCCCATGTGATAAAACGAGAACTTCCTTCTGATGTAAATTAAGCATAAATCACATTTTATTATAGTACTTAACCAGTCTAAGCCAATAAGAACAAATTGCATAATAATAATAATAATGTTTGTATAAAGTCAATTAAATATTGAGTATTAGTCCCGGTCAGCTACCGATGAGAAATATGCAAAAAACCAACTGATTAACTTCATATCTGATTATTATAATATTGAATACCCATGAACACTGAGTTTTTGTTTCTGAAATGACAGTCAGTTTCGACCCGCCTTCAGTTTCTCGGCCATTGTGTTATCATGCTTGGATCCTCCCATGCATGGGGGGCTTTTGGCCAGGCTGGGGTTGCTGCTCCACTGCTGGGGTGTCTTAGCCTGGATGGCGAGGGCATGAACGCAGGTGCTGAGCTCTTCCCGCAGAGTCTCGTTTACAAGCCGATGACGCTGCAAGAGCGAAAGACCCTCAAACCGAGTACTCACCACCAGAACTCTGAAGTGGGACTCTGAACCAGCGGGTACGGCATGCATGTGACTCTCGTTCATGACCTCCAGGTGCTCAGGTTTGAGGGCCTGGGTCAGTTTGGTCTGTATTGTGGTCTCTACAGGACCCATGTGGGGCCGGTGATGGGTCAGCTGTCTGGATAAGGCAAGGGTGCAGGTGGAGGGACGCAGGCAGCGGAGAGCACTGGACAGCATCAGATGCAGGCAAGACTACCTGAAGGAAAACATCAAAGATCAATGAGAAATTTCTGTCGAGGAGTGATTTGTTTAAGTTGTCAATTGGCACTCCAAATCCAATTTGTCTTCTTAAGGACTTAAGAACTAGAACTAGACAATGAAACATTCTGTAACATACTTAAGATAAGTCTATAATAAACAGAGAAATCTGTCAATTCTGTTCTTGTTATATATTTTAATTGGTTCACATCTTTAAAAAAATAAAAGAAAAAGAGAAATGCCTGTGTTGTTATTTTAAGGAAGTCTTTCTATAAAAGGACATAACTGATCTTCAGAAATATGCTCTGTTCAAGCTCAAACATTTAAACTTGATTATTTACAAAATTGCAAGAAATAAACAGGAATAAAAAATACAGTAAATAAATCTGAATTCAGCCATTTCTCAGCAAGGTTTTTTTTATTATGTATTATATCATATTGCATTACATTATGTTGCATTGTATTATATTAAAATATTAATTTCTGTAATTTTCAATCTCATCGATACATGCAATGCTCTAAAATGATATAATTAAGCCGCAAACTTCACGCAGCTTCAGGTTGCCACCCGTCCCTTAAAATACGGAATCGTCCCGTATTTAAAGGTAAAATGATGCGTCCCGTATCAAATCAATACGGGACGCGATTTGTCCCGTATTTCAGAAAGGGCAACAAGCTGAATCAACAAATAAGTATTTTGCACCCGTTTATAATGCTAATAGTAATTATAATGAAGTCAAATTCATAAAAAGTTAGAGAAGCTCATCTTGGCGTCTTTGTTTCCATGGCGATGATGGAGTAGCCTGATCGCGCGCCGTTAAAGCCCTTTCACGCGAGCGCTGCATGCGCTAAACCTGCGCGATTTTAAAACATCTGGAGCTCACATCTGCCCTTTGAACACAAGACTCTCCAGATGTAGGGCTGAATGGTTAAGTTATCAGTAGCTCTGTCCAGTAACTAATTATGAACGCACAGTTTGCAGAGAAGCATTTGCTCACGGTGGACTGACTTAAAGGGATAGTTCACCCAAAAATGAACATTTTGTCATCGTTTACACAGCCACAAGTTGTTCCAAACCTGTAATAATTTCTTTCTTCTGTTGAATATAAAAGAAAATACTTTGAAGAATGTGGGTAACCAATCAGTTTTTGGTCCCCAATGACTCTGATAGTATTTTTTCTCTACTATGAAAGTTACTGAGGACCAGCAGCTCAGTTTAGTTTCCCACATTCTTCAAAGGATCTTCTTTTGTGTTAAGCAGAAGAAAGAACTTGCAGGTTTAGAACAACCTGGGTAAATTTTGACAGAATTTTCATTTTTGGGTGAATCATACTTTTAAAGTGACAGACACATCTTCTAAAGGCATAACTCTATTGTTTTATTAAAATTTGGAGAGTCTGTTAGAGCTTGATAGACATAATTATTATATTTTTAGACATTATTAGACAGATGAATTAATAGATTATAATTAATTTTCGTCCCTATTTAGTAATTTATCATTTATATCAATCATAAATATATACATAATAAATAAGCATATAAGTCACATACAATTTGACATTTTTAAAAAGTTAAAAAAATGCTAAATCATTTAGATTAAATGTAGTCCTAATTTAATTTATTTTTGCTCGCTGAAGGTGGCAACCCTAGAAGACATCCAGTTGAAAAGGTTAGAAATGACATGTTCTAGATTTGCCTTCATCGTTGTTCTTTAAAATAATATTTATTGCACAGGTTTATGCCACCAAACGTCAACACAATGACAAGTGACAAAGAAAACGTATGACCAAATGTCGAAAATCATTTCACTCACCTCTCGTCTCCGGAGTGTTGTTTTTGTAACGGACAGGAAGCGATTCATGCAGATCCTCCTTCACTGTGTAGAAGGCGGGCGGCTGAAATGACATTACTGCCGCCTAACGGCTGGACAGAAAGTTGCGTCAGATACATGAGGGCACCTTTACTTTAGTTATACGAAACAGCTTTATTTTAAATATTATATAAACAACCTCTTTTTCAGACAACACGACACCTCAAAATTCGGCTACAAGTTAGTTAGAGCGGGCATTTTTACTGTGGCGCCAAAAATACGTTCGCAAACTGCGTATATATGTATGCTAAACTATTTTAATTATACAGTGATTACATACTGTGTTACTGTATGCCGACAACAACTAGATTTTATCACTACATTGTAGATTTAGGCTACATATCAGAAGTAGCCTACACACAAAAATGCAATTGCTTATTTGAAACATATTTTTGACTGCATGATAAACTTAATTTTTGATTGTGAAAAATTCTGAAGTTTTGGAATATAGCAGGACTGCTTAATTTTTTACGTACTTTTTTGCTGCTTTTCCTACCTTTTTCCAGTAGCATGAAATATTTATTTGCATGAAAACCAGGCCTTGCTTGGACCTTCCTCAAAATATTTAAAAGAAGTTTGAAACCACATGATGGTGAGTAAACAATGCCAGAATTTTCTTCAGTATGTAAGTCCATTTTGTCGGAGTGGTGCGTGAAGAACTCCAATAATCTATTCAAGCATTATACCATTTGTTTATTATTTGTATGTATTTTTAAATCCACTGAGGGACAGTTTGAACTGCACAAGCGCAGTCCGATCCCCAGAATACGAGTCAAAAAACGCAAAGTAAATCTCTCACAAACTGTAATACAGAACCATTTTGGTAAGGATGGAATAGTCTCTATATTCAGCGATAAAGTCAACATTTCCATTCTCATGTACAAAAAACAAATCACAAAATGAACAACATACAGTAGTACTCTATTTCTCATGTTCAACATTTTTATCTTTTTTGTTTTATTATTCCACATATTTATTCATTTACATACAAACATCTACAATCTCTACAGCACAGTACAATGATAAGGTGATAAACTCTCTGTCACATTTAAATTATGGCAATACACTGAAACTGACAAAAGCATCAGAAGACCTATGGTATATTTGTAGAGTACACGGATGTCGGCTTGTCGTTTTCTCTCGGCTGCTGTTTCACCAAATATGGCCAGCGGATATTTTAGTGTGCTTTCTTGCCCAATAGTTTGGGGGCAGAGCGAACATGTTTACCACTTATTGCTTCGATTTCTTTTTGCACACAAGATTGATTGTTGCTAAGTGAACACATTTAGAAATACAAAAGACCCTGTAACAAAACCCAAAAGTCTCACAGCCAGTACACACTCTTAAGTGAGGACCAAATCCAGGACTGCTTGTACACAGATAAGTCATAGCTTCACTGAGATTAGTTACTGTAATTCACAGCATACAACAGCAATTATGACACACTCATTGTAATTGGATGAAGGGAACAACAGCTACACGTTGGAGATGTGAAGGGTTACAAACTGCAGGACTTTCTGGAAATGATTTCGATGGGCCATTTTGACAGTGACATCAAACAAGTTCTATATATATATAACAGATGATTGGTTGTGCGTACAAACAATAATCTAGTTTACTGACCAGCCAAATCTTTAATAGTTACCGTTTTCAAGCCTTCTCTAAATTGTAACCAGCTTTCGGCTCATTTTAAACGGTTGCAAGAGCATTAAGTGCGTCCCATCTTGAGAGATATGTCTTTAAGTCTCAAAGCGGTTTGTTTTTCATATCCCTTTTCTTTTTGGATCGCCACACCCTGCTAGAACGTCAATGTATTACAAATCAAGTTTTCATCTGTGCCGTGACGAGAGATCTGCCAGTACAAACCGAGGAAGTAGAAAATATCTGGCAATTAAAGATGTGCACGCACGGTCACACATGGCACACATAAAGATTGTCACTACAGCATCTGTGACACTACTGGTGACCGACGGTCACGGCAGGGATGGCAGTTTCTAGAATATTTTTAACTTCGTGACGTGTGGCACTGCACAGTGCCACTTTCTCCAATTGAAATAGGCTGTAAGGCTGTTTTAAGAGCTTGAACCTTACATTTGTGCCTAAAATGAATCATTTGTGTTCGGTAACCACTTTGGTTGAAGTATTTTTAGATCTAAAAATGGTTGGTTGTATTGTGTGTCTACTCTGAGCACATAATATGGCTGCTATCCTACAAAATGGCAGTAAAGAACGTTGAGAATGACACCAAAAACTGTTTTCGTGTAAGCGCTGGCTGTGTTTACAAGCAACAGGGCTGAAATCTAGCTTCCAGCCAGGTGGGGTTTTGTCTTCATCTGGTTATTTAACCAGTTTTCCACGGTTCTCCATGGAACTAGTATTAATTGTGCTTGGTAAAATGTAGCAGAATTGGACAAGTTGCTTGTCCTAATGGGATATCCTTGGTTTTTGCTTCATTTTTCAAATCCATTGGGTTTTGACTTTCGCTTCTTTTTGATGCTATGTTCAGTTACTGCTACCAAGTCACCAAAGAACTGAACATCAGGTCAACAATGATACAGCAAAAAATTCACCCTGCATGTGGCACTACATCTGTTTCTACAGATACTCAAAGTAAAAAATACTATAAAATCAAACTCTCATAAACAGTTATATAAATAAATACAAATATTCAGAGAACACTCAACATTTCACATGCAAGCACACATACTTCCATACTTACACACATACCCACACACAGACGGATACCTCCGTTTCTTTACAAGAACACAAGAGAAAACGTGAAGGAGGGTGTTTATGTGTGCTGCAAATCAGTGGATTGACTTATTCAGTCATTTTTTAATATATTTGCTTTGATAAAAAAAAAAATTAAATCCCTTAATGAACAGATAAACTGTATATACATACATCAAATGGAATCTATCTAAGACATGTTGATACTAGTTCAACATTTGAACATGTAAATATCTTTTCTTATATATATATGTTTGTATATTTAATAATAGTTTGAGTGTTCAAACAGACAGACTTGAATTACAGCTAATTTTTATATTTATATTCAATACATAATTTACATAATCATCAAAATAAAACGATTGTTTTTGACAGTTTAATCAAATCACATTGTGCTTTTTCCTTTAGTTTTTTCGCATGTGTTCAATGGATTTTTTTTGTATGAAAACGGGGCAAATGTAATGTTCGTCTCAATGTCTGCACACATTCAAAAGCGACGCAACTAAAACTCTGGGACAAAGTATGATAATAGCATAAAACAATGCAAAATATGAATAATGGCATACTAAACCATACAAATGACAACCCATCCTGTCACTTATCTCATATTTTACATCATGTCCAAAGAATCATAGGTATAGTAGCGTAATACAGAGCACTTTCATCAGTTATGTTCATTATCTTCAAGCATATTCTTATTAATCGTTACACTTCATTGCATGCACAACACCGTCAATAATCAGACATTTTGAAAGAACAACCGAATTCGAATTCTGAAAACCAAAAATGAGTGAAACACTGTCTATAGTAATGTGACATTTCAAAAGTGAGGAGTGCTTGAGCCGATATTGCAGACAATTGCGGCATCACACACTTTTTACGTTTTTGGGACACAACGGACTAGAGTAAAGCAACGACAGTAACCATCACCAGCACCACTAGATCAACACTGTCCATTCAAATATATCTACCTTCTGATTTCACGGGTCCTCAGTGATGGTTTTCAAATCACGTGATGGCTTGGATGAAGATTAAAGGGAAAGTCAAAATGAACATGTTAAATTTCACATTCATTCCATAACGCAAAGCTGGAATGTGTTTAACATGGCAGTTTTTTCACACACACACACACACACACACACACACACACACACACACACACACACACACACACACACACACACACACAGGGTTTCAGATATCCCTGTGAGACATCAGCAGGGAACATATCTATACATGTAGATCTGAATGAAATCAAATTCAATTGAAATAATAATACGATTGCACATATTGGAGGATTGAAGATATCTGTAAATGTGGGATTTGTTTCGGCTGCTTCCAGCATTGCTCACTCACGGACAGGGTCAAACTCAAACGCCGCCACCTGCATGCTGGAACGCTGCACTATTGAAGCACCTGACCGCGAGTCTCAGGAAGCTTGAAAGCCAAGAAACTTCCGGCTGCCAAAGCCCCCGATGCGAAGAGGATGGGCACCGCTTTAGTGATGCCCACGAATGACTGGAAGATGCTGATGCCCAAAACTGCAGCTAACTTACAGAGGGCGTTCAGAAACCCAAAGGCTGTAGTTCTGTAAAAAGAAAAAAGGAGAAAAAGATTAAAAATGACATAAAATGAATCTGTCTATCAATAAATTTGTCTTCAATAAAAGTCTTTTACGCTCACCAAGGCTGCATTTACTTTGAAAAAATACAGTAAAAACAGTAATATTGCGAAATATTATTACAATTTTAAATAACGTTTTTCTATTTTAATATATTTTCAAATGATGGCAAGGCTGAATTTTCAGAACCAAAGCACGCACATCAGTGGGAAAAAAAAATGCTCAAAACTGGGTGCTTGACAAAGAAGATAATAAAAAACAAACAAAAGTCGGCACACTATAGGCTCCAAAAGTACGAAACAATTTAATAATGGACTTCACACAAGGTAACGTTTTGTCACAATCTGACAAAGAGCCTGTGAGCTCGAAAAGTTAACTTGTGTGAAGTCCATTGTTACATTGTTTTGTATTTTTGGAGCCTATGGTGTAACAACATTTGCTTTTTAAGGCAGAATTTTCAGCAGCCAATACTCCTAGTAATACGAATACTAAAGGTTCTTTATCATCACTTAATCTTTAACAACCATGGAATCATTCCATTGCACAAGAACAAAGATTCAATTAAAATGTTCTTCAGACTAAGAAAAAAAATGGTTCTTTTAACAACTGTTCACTAAAAGGCTCTTTGTGGAACCCAAAATGTTTTTTTTTATGGCATCACTGCAACAACAAACAAATAAAAATAACATCAACAACAACAACAAAAAAAAAAACTTTTGGAACCATTATTTTTTGGAACGTAATATGCTGAAGAAACATTTGGTATAATTATGAATTTTGTCAGGATTCTTTGCTAAATAGAAAGTTATTTGAGATCTTTTATAACACTGTAAATATATATATATACTGTATATATACTGTATAATAACGTTTCTGAAATCAAATGGTTGTTCGGCGAATGAACTCTTAGGGGTGCTAAAGAGCATATTTTGTTAAGCAGGCACTGTCAACATATTTTCTTAGAAATAATGCATAGCACTTTGTGGCAGAACCACTGAGACTTCATTCATTTTGACTGAGAATTTTTAGATATGCCCTAAATTATGATGTATTTGATCTGCACTGCAGCGGCAATGCAGCACAGAATTACTGACATACATTCGATCTATTAATCTTTCTAATCATTTCACACAGTATGAAAACATTTTAGGAGAAGAGAATCTTGCTTTTATCTAATTCCTTGACAAATATACATTGTAAAGTGTGGTGTAAGTGCCCCAGTATGTATTGAGATCACTGTTTAATACACAGGCAGAGAGAAAAGAGGACAATTGTGATAGATGCACAATAATCACAGAAATATGAGCTTGGCCCACCTCTTGTCCGAGGGGTACAGCTCCACTGTTAGCACGTCCAGGGCATTCCACGACGCAATGCTGATCCCCCCAAATAGACAGAGCAAGGCGATCATAGCAGATTCACTGTTTCCAAATGACAGGAAGAAGCAGCTGACGCAGGAAATCACACTGGAACCCGCTGCGCCGCACGACGAGAATGAGAACAAATGTTGTTTATTTTTAAAAAGACCTCAGATTATTCTGAGCTCCAAAAACTGTTCAGCACTGATGCAAATTGTTTTTCTTACCCAGCATTCTTAGACGTCCTATCTTGTCCATGAGCAGTGCAGACACGATGTTCCCGGGCAGGACGGCAAGTGTGCCAAGGAAGCTGACGAAATAGATCATGTACGCGTTGTTCTCATCGCTGAAATCTAGCATACAACCCTCTTTGTTATGCAGAAAGGTGCTGTTGATGAGTTTGCTGTTGATCAGCCGGTACTTGAACAAGTCTAGAAACAGATGAGGGCTCTTGTTAACCAATGCAGCCGATATCGCTCCATTACACCAGTTTAAGTAGGCAGACGTTTCTAGGTCAGACTACTGTCAGAATCAGTAGGGTGACCATACGTCCTCTTTTTTCTGGACATGTCCTCGCCGGGATTTCTAAATTGCTGGGTTTTGGCTTTGTTTTCCTGTTGGCGCGCTCTCTACACTCCTCAAACATTATATGTAAGTCTATTTGCGTTGCTTTGACCGTTCTCTGTAGATACCTTTAGATAGTTTTCACGATACCTCTCTTCAGATAGTCACCCTAGAATCAACAGACATCTAGCTGTCTACTGCTTTCAAACGGTCATTCACACAGGATATGGATACTATAGTCAGAGGCGTCATGCCCATTCAGAGTGAGGGGGCACGTGCCCCCTCAGATTTTTGAGCCTTAAGTGGATTTTGAATGCAGTTTCCAAAAGACAAAATATAGCCGATTATTATTTTCTATATTTAGAACAATCACATCGGAGTGATTAGAACGTTCAGCGCCTCATATCATCAGCTGCTAAATTCAAATCTGCGTTAGACAGACGCGTGTTTACAGCGCTGCGCATTATAACCAATCACACTCGATTCTGTTGAGCTTATGAATGCAATGACCAATCAGAGGTGTTCAGATGAGTCATCGTTAAAATGCCGGTGTTTTCTTCACTCGCTCGCTGACTGAATACCTCTTTCTGGTGAATTCTCTGGTCAGAAACAACAAAGTGTCAATGTGTGTACGAATCTGTAAGATATTAATTTCATAGTGTAAACAGCTTAAGTGATTTTAACGGGAGTTTTTGAGAGTGCTTGAACTAGACTCAGTGAAAATGTTCTTTGATAATGTAAATGCTCTGTTTCTGTACAATGAAAGTGTTATGATTAGTAGCCTAACTTGAAATGTTTTTATTCACATTAACTTTTAATGTTAAATTCACATAAAATACAAAGTCAGTCGTATTAAAATTATTTAATCTCATGACACCCATAAACAGACAGGTTTTTATTAATAGTTTAAATTATTAGGTTACTAATAAACACCAATGACTTGTACATACACTATATAGACAAAAGTATTGGGACACCCCCTTCTTTACAACAGAAAAATGCACTTCCAAATCTGTGGCAACAACGATGGGAACATAATTCATGTATTTAAAAATTGTATTTCCACCTCTGTTGCAACAGTTTTGGAAGTGTCTAAAATGACTGTACCCATATGTACAAGTCATTGGTGTTTGGTGATGAGTTTTTGGCTCAAGGTCTGCATTTACAGTCACACCAGAGGTGTTAAACTGGGATTAGGACTTGGTTTTATGCAGACCAGTCCAGTTCTTCCACACTGACTGAATCAATCATTTTCTTTTTGAACCTTGCCTTATACACAGAGGCATTGTCATGTTAGAATAGAAAAGGGGCCTGTCCAAACTGTTGCTATAATATTAGAAGCACACAGTTTCCTAGAATATCATTATATGTTTTAACATTAAGATCTGTACTCATAGAAATTACTAAAGTAGTCAAACCTGTTCATTAGAAGGGGACGACCCAATACTTTTGGCAATATAATGTAGTTAATGTGTTTGGGAATGTTTCAAGTAAAAAGGAAAAAATATACAAAACATAAGTGCTGTTGTGGCTGCTGTGTGTCATATGACGAATGACCCCCCCCCCCCCCAACTCGTGCCCCCTCAAAAATAATGAGTGCATAACGCCCCTGACTATAGTCATTGCCATCTGGGATTCATTTATTCATTTAGCTCATTGCAATGCATTCTGGGTTTGCCTACCATTTGAAAAACAGCATTTTGCATGCCTACGATGCATGTCAGGGGATACATGAACTTATGAAATACACTTTAAAGGAATAGTGCACCCAAAAAATTTCAATTCGGTCATCATTCTTTCTTCTGTGGAACACAAAAGAAGATATTTTGAAGAATGGTGGTAACCAAACGGTTTGAATTGTATAGCATGGACAAAAAATAATATTATTGGTTACCAATATTTTCTTTTGTGTTTTACAGAAGAAAGAACTGCATACATGTTTGGAATGACATGAGGATGCTTTGGATAAAATCATCTGCAAATGCATTCATGTAAACACTAAACTGCTGTCTAGGTAGGCAGATCACTAGGTTTTGGAACAGAGCCTTTGTTTCTTAGCCTCATCATTCATTTGCAAGCTGCTGAGGGAAACAATCATAAATGCCCAGCACGACTGAATCAGGAAAAGCAGATTGTCATTCCTTCACAGACAGGCAGAGGAAGAATCTGAGCTGGTGTTGCTAGGATACCTGAAACATTTTCAATGCATTCAATAGCTCTAGAAACTGGAGCCATTTTAACCCAAGAAAAACATGTCATACAAGTGTCGTCTTATAAAGGATCAAAGCTTTGAACGACTATAGATGGAATACAAATATTTTATACGTCTGAATCCACAGTAGTGCTATATATTTTTTATAGTCAGGAGAGTGAAACCTGTGGTCTTCTCACCTGTGTTGTAGAAGAGGGTGGAGATGAAGGTGCAGTTTCTGAAGAAGGTGTTGCTTGACGTGATATCCTCAAAGTAGCATTCCTCAAACAGGGAGTCTTCAAATACCATAGACTTCATCTTCAGATTCAAGAACCTTTAATGACAAAAAGAAAAGATTGACTAGAAATTTGTATTGCTTAGAGGTATTCAGAATTCCTTTAGCTTCTACAAAGTGGCCCAAATAAAGGTTAAAGTATAATGCAGACACCAAAAACACATTTTGTTTGTCGTGGAAAACAGGACAAATTATACATAAAACTAAAAAGAAACAATATTAAAAAAAACAAAAAAACATATTAAGCCCCAAAACAATAAAACAAACTACAACAGAGAAATGATACAGTACAAAGCATATAATAAACATAGAAATGTATGTTCTGCTAATATACTGTAGGAACAATAAAAATATAAACAGTCAAGACAATTACTGACAGGCAATAAGAATCAATCTAAAGATTACTAGGGTCTTTTGCTGAGGAGAACAAACCAGAAACCAAAGTAAAAGTCTCTGTCTGGTCTCTATTTAATCTCAAAGCTCTTTATGGAGAAACAGTTAAGATGTTAAATTGATTTCCTTCCTGATTTTGTATCATTCCTACTGGATATGTTGTGCATGTTGAGACAAATCCATATATACTTTATTGAAAGCCATGAAATTAAAACTGCATTGTAACTACATACTAAAAGCATTAGCTGATAAGACATTAGCTTGTATATAAAACCACATTCCTGATTAGCTGAACATAAACTAGATAAAGTCTTTCCCACAAATCTAGTTGAAGTGGAACAGCTGCTCATAATTGGGACACATTATCTGAACAAAACTGTAGGACACTGACTGATTAATGGTTTCATAGAAGGGCTGGAGGGTGATCACACTATCACGGGCTTCACATGAAAGCTTCTGAGGGACAAACTCTAGTGAGATGCCTTACTGTCTACAGGCAGCCACCTAAATTTATTTCTCTCAACTCGTCTGCCATCGCATGATTTTTAGCAACACACACTGGGATTGTCTTTCTAAAAAGGATACACACCGTATGATCAGGGTTGTTATTGTAACTGAAACTAAAACGAATAAAAATCCTTTTTATTAATTGAAATAAAGCTGAAATATAAACGTTAAATAAAACAACAAACTTAAAAAAAACTTAAATGAAAATTAGAAAATAAATAAATAAGCTTAATTTGAAGTATTAAATTACTAAAACTTAAAAATAAATTGAAGCTACAGAAATATTTCAAATATTTGAAATAAAAATGACAAAAGCACATGCAATTACTAGAACTTAGATGAAAATGAAAACTGAATATATATATATATATATATATAATATAAATAACTGCTAATAAAAATACACTAGATTTTGGCGCAAAGAAGTTGTCTTCACACATACGATGCCTTAAATTGCTGTCTTGGTAGGCAACTGACTAGGTATTTGAACAGAAATAACATTGCATGGTACTAAAATGCTAATAGCAACCAATTTTCATCGTCCTAGTTGAATTCTGCCATAAATATAAGAAAAACAGAGGCATGCTCAAAAGACAAGTTTCTTAAGTTATTCTATCACACTTAAATTGCATTTAATCTGGAATATGCCTTTAAAAAGCAAGCAAATGTCACAACACAATTCACCTTTCATACAAAGGTCAGGCCTAGTTACTGAAATATGTCTGGCGTACTGCTTGTGAGCAGCGCTTACTTGTTGTTGAAGTACTCTCCATTCCGGTGGATCTGGTTCTCCAGGGTGAAGTTAAAGGTCACATGCTCCACTTTCTCTTTGATGAAGACCTTTGTGCGAGAGGAGTACTCTTGTTTCTGCAGGTATTTGATCATGTCAGGGAACCAAACAGTCAGCCCGTAGTAGCTGGAGACAGAGAGCAACAAGACATGAAACAATGCAGAGATGCATTCATAGGATGGGTTGGAAAATGCATGTAGTTCAGTGTAGTTTACCTGAAGGACATGGAAAACCATACAGCCATCATCATGTAGGTGACCCTCCGGTACTCTGGATTAAACACTGTCAGGAAATTGCCCCACACCTGGAAACCCAAAATAAAACAGGATTTTATTTGAGTTTAATGTACTAAAGACATTTTAGTCTTTGCAATTTATGGAAACTAAGCTGCAAATATGTGACAATCAGAATCGCCATGGTTACAAAGTCACTAAGATGTAAGCATGTTAACATATGACCACCAGCATTTACATATCAATGCCTATTCGGTACTCAGCAAATTGGAGAGGGCATTAAGAGGTTAGCTAATTCTAAAAACAATCATTTACATACTATATATACAATACTGTTTAAAAGTTTGGAGTTGAACAAGATTTATTAACGCTTTTGAAAGAAATCCCTTAAGCTTACCAAGCTGCATTTATTTGATTAAAAATACAGTATTCCTGTCACATGTGTCACATGATACTTCAGAAATCATTATAATATGTTGATTTGGAAATATTTCTTATTATTATAAATGCTGAAAACAGTTGTGCTGCTTAGCGTTATTTTATTATTATTTATGTACTATCATAGTTTTTATTGATGTTTTGAATTAGCTTTTTTTATGTTTTCAGGTTTCATTTTAATTTAAATGATTTTTTTTTTGTTGGTAATTTTATGTTCTTTTGTCATATTTATTAGTCTTTGTTCTTTTTAAATATTATTATATTTATATTATTATTATTTGGTTTATTTTTTAGTTCAGTTTTAACTTTTATTTTAGAGTAATTCCTAATTTCTGTTTAGTTTTTCATGTTATATATATATATATATATATATATATATATATGATTTTTTGTTTGTTTGTTTTTTGTTTTTTAGTTAACAAAACTGGTTTTAATGGTTAATCCTGGTGCTGCTTAATATTTTTGTGGAAATGGTGATAATTATTTTTCCAGAATTCTTTGATGAATAGAATTTTCAAACCAACAGTATTTAAATATACTGTACAGGGGGCAGTCGTGGCCTAATGGATAGAGAGTTGAACTTGTAACCCGAAGGTCGCAGGTCCAAGTCTCAGGTCCGGCAGGGATTGTAGGTGGGGGGAGTGAATGTCCAGCGCTCTCTCCACCCTCAATACCACGACTGAGGTGAGACCCTTGAGCAAGGCACCGAACCCCCAACTGCTCCCCGGGCGCCGCAGCATTGGCTGCCCACTGCTCCAGGGGTGTGTGTGTGTGTGTGTGTGTGTGTGTGTGTTTGTTTGTTCGCTTCTCACTGCTGTGTGTGCGCGCACTTGGATGGGTTAAATGCAGAGCACAAATTCCGAGTATGGGTCACCATACTTGGCCACACGTCACGTTTTTGGTTACTTTTTATTAATTTAATGCATTCTTGCTGAATAAAGGTGCTAGTAAAAAAAACCCCACCTTACTCACCCCAAACTTTGAACTTTAGACAATTTGAACAATTTGACAACTTTGAAATTTTTTTACAATAAAATTATGACTTTTTGTTGGTGCAAGAAATCTCGACTTATATAAAATAAAATGTGCAGAAGTATAGAATATGTCCTCTTTAGATCTTTTTAATTTTGTATGGTACTGTAGCTGTCTTTTTATTGACTATTGGTGCTAAGTTTGTCGTACTCTACCTGATGAAAGAGGTTGGTCAGCTTGATCCTCCAGCGCTGGTGCCAGGCTGTAGCCTCTCCACCCATGTCAACCAACTCATCCATCTGTTTCACCGTCTTAATAGTGGTGACCTGGGGATTTCACAGGATGCTTCAAAACGTGCCTTTATACTTTACTGAAATTCTTAGTTTTGTGTGATTAATTGCTGGGAATTTCCTCATGAATGGCCTACATTAACTACTTGACAATGAGAGGTGAACCGTGTCTAATTAAGAAACAAGATTAAGATTTACAACACTAATCGCTGCAGACTTTAAAAGGGTTCATAACAGTTATAGAATGTTATTTACATTCCCAAAAAAAAAAAAAAAACTTTATTGACCTTCATTAAATGTGCATGAAAGCCAATTTGACTCCAGTTTGGTCAGATAAATGGAAACCCATTAGCGTGGTTGCATAATTCATTTCTAATTCATGCTGAGAAATTCAAATTTCCACAGATCGCTTCCGTTGTAATGTTATTCTTCTTTCTGATAGTGAATCTAGCGGTACTCACAGAGAAAACCCTCTCTGGGTAGCCCTTGGCCCTCATGTTGGTGTCATGGACCTGCTTCAGAATCATCCAAGCTTCATCATGTTTCCCGTTCTGTTAAAACACACACATTGCAGCAAATTCATCTTTCATTTGGGAACTTGTTCTGCATGTTTTACCTTCATCATGAACCAAAAACACAGATGTGGGATGTGGGACGTCACTAACCTCCAGGAAGAAGCGTGGGCTCTCTGGCATGGTGGTCAGCGCTGCGATAGCGGCGACGGACGGGAACGCACACACCAGCACAAACACTCTCCAGCTATGAAACTGGTAGGCTGAGCCCATCTGGAAACTCCAGCCTGGTTAAAAGCAAAGGGCATTTATTACTCAACTAGTTACACTGAATAAGGCTCAGAAAGTAACATTTCCATTCATCCAGGAATTGATGTCCAGGGGCATTTTTTACCTTCGTATTGTATTCTTATATTTATTCAACTAATCTAATCAATCAATCAGAATACAATAGACTGTTTCCAAAAAAAAAAATCATATTAACATAAAAAAAAGTGGCAAAGAAGCTGCATCTGACATGGCATTTACAGCATGTTTAATGCTGGTTTATTCTGTTTAAAGCTGAAATTTTTGCATAATGTTATAAGATTAGTGTCATTTTATATAGCCTACATAAAGTATACAAATTAAACAACTAAAAAAAACAGCAAATAAATGTAATGCACTTTAATGCATTATCAAATTTTATTTTATTCATGACAGTTGTAATCAACTTCATTTAATTGAGCAGAGGCATTTTTTGCCCCAGTATCATGAATTTTGGGAAGCATTTTTGTTGATTTTCACTGCATTTTTGCCCCAAGCCCCTATTCATTTTTGACCACTGAATATACAAAGTCATAAAATACCAATTATGTTCTTTGTGTAATTATTATTATTTTTTTTTTTTCGGACTGTAAACATTTACTACCACTTAATTTACAACTAACAATTAAAAATTATATAAACTACAAACTTTCAGGAGCAGGGAAACAACTATAAATTTAGAGCATAATTAATATTCACATATAACATAATTAATAATCATGACCTAAGCCACAACTGGCACAATTTGTGCATCAAGCTTATTTTGTCAATGTTTCAGGGTTAAATATGACCAAAAAGCAGGTAATAAGTTACTTAAAGCCTTTATATATAATACATCATAATATATAATTATGCCTTGTAATGAACCTTATAATGCGCTGTATGATCTCATGAATAACTGTAACCAGAGTTATAATACAGTATATTCATTGTTACACCTTTAGAATGCATAATGCAAACGAATGTCAAACAAACCTTCAAATATTATAATGCACTTCAGCTTTGGTTACAATTATTTATGAAAAAATATAATGCATTACAACGTACATTATTAATACCTTTATAATGCATTGTAAGTAAAATGTTACCAAAAAGCTCAAGTGACTGATATTTATTGTAAGTATTCATGGCAGCTAGGTAGTTAAAATCACATCATACTTGTGAAGAGAAACTGATGAGATTTATAACCACTTTTCATTGCTAAATCTTTATTGATCTCTACATGACACGATAATTGGTGGAATTGCTGTCTGTGACATCTCCATCTTAAGTTACCAGGTCAGTCCCCTCTGGAGTAAGCTGAGGTTAAGTGTCCTGCTCAAGGGCACAGTGGTGATAGTTAATGGATCTACAACCTTTCAGCTACCAGCTGAGAATTAATCATTAAGCTACAGAACACCAACCAAACAACGTGAGCGGGATGGTTACCATAGTGGGGAATGATGGCCCAGGCCATGGCTGCAGCGTAGATGCCTCCAATCATCCAGAACATGCAGAGCCAGCTCAAGTGCTCACCACGCTTCTCTTGAGCCAGAAACTCAGAGTAATACGAGAACACAATGGGAATAGAGCCACCGATTCTACAACATGAAACAGAGAGGGACTCCAATGTTAGGAAATTGTGCATCATTTTTAAAAAATAGAATATCTAATCTAATATTAAACATAACAGCGTAATATTTTGTGCACCGTTATAATTTTGAATTGAGCTAGTAAAAACTGCTGTTTTTATTACTATTTTATTCTTTACCTTATAACCAATAAACATGGACATAGACACAGTATATATGGGGTATTTCCAGAATCATTAGATGATGGGTATATTAATAATTGGTGTTTAAAAAGCCACCTATAGAAATGTGTATTTAATTTATTAAATATTTTCAATAAATATGTTCTTCCACCATATTTCATAATAAGCTTATAATATATGCTGAAAAGAACTGGTGTACAATTTACTTCTGTATAGGATTTGTTAATATGAAACAATTTTCACTGAAAGTTTTTGTAAATTTCACAAAACATTACAAAAAAAACAGCAAGTAACACTTTGAATTACACATGAAATTTTGAAGTAGAAAGAAGTATTTTCTTGTGAAACATACATATTTTTAAAGTGTATCAATGTATCAGTGTATCATTTAGAGTGTATCATAACAAAACCTAGAACTACTAAAATAGTTTTCGTTAATTGAAACAAAGTTGTACTTTTTTATATATATATATATATATATATATATATATATATATAAAAGTAAAAAAGTAAAAGCAAAATAAAAGCAAAAAGTAAACTATATCTATGCACACACACATACTGTATATACATTCATACGTATTTGCTTGCTCTAATTTATGTAAACTAATTTATATTTTGATTCAAATTCTGAAGTCATACTTATTTTATCTAAATGGGAGCCAAATTTTGCCCTACCTTCATATCTATTTTTTTATATATAATAAATGTAAAGGAGACTGTAGGTGGTGTGAACTGTGCATTTACCCCACACCGGAGAGCAGGCGACAGAACAGGAAGGAGCTGTATCCTTGGACAAAGGATGAGAAGAAAGCAAAGACACTGTTGATGGAGAGAGAGATCAGAAGGGTCTGTCTGCGGCCGATTCTGTCAGCCAGACCTCCCCACACAAAGGCACCCACCATCATACCCAGATACACAATTAGACCTGCGAGAGAAAGACACAGAGAGACAGGCGGATCAATAACCATACCAGCGTCCTGTCCCGATCAGGATGACTCACTGTGATATTCCACACAGACAGTAAATCAAAGTGACCGACAGAGCAGTATGCTGGGTAAAATGACATTTCTGGAACTGGAGCCGAAATACGATTAAAATGTTGTGTCATTGTTTTGTGCCTGAGAGCTCAAATTCGTTTTTGTCTTTTGTTCGTGTGTGAGGATTTCTTTGGTTGGTGAATTCACACTGATGACTCTTTCACAGTTCCAGCACCAGCTGGTCATGTGACTGCGGGTGTGAACACAGACAGGCGTCACCCGGCAGCACCACAGCAGACTGCTGGCACCGCTGGCACAGATATGCTGCCACGACAATCAGAAAGCAGGGAATCATCCATGGATACAATAGAAATGACCCAAGGAAAATTAGATTCCTCAGATGTTGCTCTTTCACATCTGATTAACATCATTTTACACCTTGGGTCTTGTTTGGCTAAGCTCGTTAAGCACACCAGCATCCGAAACACACGGGCTCTGTTCCAAAACCTAGTGAGCTGTCTTACTGTCTGCAGCCTGTATAGGCAACATCCTAACTGAAATGGAAACCTCTGTATTGACAGTAACATAAATATTCTGCATAATATGTAATTTGCATGGGAGTCTCAGATCCTTCCGTAATATTTTCAGAAATATATTTAAAATATATTTCAAAGTATACAAAAAGAATTGACAGAAATATATCACTAATATAGATATTAAGTATATATATTAGTCATACATTTAGAATTTATTCACAAATATAAATAAATATACCATCTATATTAGTGATATCTTTTGTATCCATTTTGTCCTATAAATAGTCCAAAATATATTTTATAAAGCCTACATTTTGCATTCACCCAAAAGACAGAAACTGTATTTTCTTGGCATTTTTTGCATATGAAGGAATTGGCAAAATATATTTTAAATTTGAAAAGTATATTTTCTTGCGTACATATATTCTAAATGTATATATGTATTTTGGACAGAAATATCATGGCATTAAAGTAAATTGCTTCATTAAATATGTTTATATATTATTAAATTATCATTATTATTATTAAATTATTATATATCAGATAGATAGATAGATAGATAGTGAGAGACAAATATAGCTAAATATATTCCATTCACTCTAAATGTTTGAAACATTTTTTTGACCTTTAAAGCATATTTTCTGATATATTTTGGCATTAGAAGGAATAGATGAATTATATATTTTAAACGTAAAAAACTAAATATTTTCTCACGTTCATATTCTACATATTCATCATAATGTATTTTGGCAAGAAATATGGCATTCAAATCAATCACCTCTTTAAATGTTATGATTACTATATATATATATATAAAACTGCACACACATATTGGGTAAGACAGCTTTTTAAATATTGGACTAAAGTATTGAATGAATTGCATTTATAAACATTTCTCTTCGTTTCACCATCAGAACCAACAGCTATATTCTGATGTGCATCTGTGCTGGTGTCTGGTGTTTTCTGCAGGATCTGCAGGTGTTTCAGATGGTGCTGTAAATGTTGAAGTAGCATTAAAGTTAACTTTGTGAGGCAGCTGTCAGCACTACTTTTCTCTCACCTTGGCCTCATAATGGGCCGCTATGGCAGACAGCAGTGATGACGAGCCTTGATAGGCATCACTGCAATGCAGCACAGGGGTCTGTTATCTCAACCCCTCCTCTCCAGGCCCCATCGGCTTACACTGCACAAACCCTGCACAGGACATGCCCGCGGCTCTCAGCACCTCCTGACTGAAGCACTGTGTCCATTGGGCAATGCATTGGCAGAGAGGAGTAACACTAAAATGGGATGGTGGGATTTAAATATGACAAGAAAAACTACTCTCTTATTAGAGGAAAGTTGTATTTGCCGTCAGGGTTGAATCTGATGACATAAAAGATTGGATAATGAAAAAAAAAAAACACAAAGCCATGGTGAATCTGTCAAAGCATTTACTGGCAAAAAATAGTGAAAAATAGTGTATGTTCACACTGGAAAAATCAATCAATCCATCAATCAATCCATCAGTCTAAAATCTTGTAACACTTTAGTTGAAGCCTTTATATATATAATGCATTATGAAGTGTTTTTAAAGCATTAAATACACACTGTAACACATCTTATTGTACGATAGTATGATCTTAGGAATAATTGTAACCACATTCATAATACATTATAATATTAATCTATTTAATGTTACACCTTTAGAAAGTATTATGGATTACCCTGCATTGCACACCACCTGCATTTTTAGATTTTAATTACAATTATATATGTAAAGATATAATGTATTTAAAATACATTATGAATACATTTATAATGCATTATACATTTTATTTTTTTTCCCAATAAAATACCTGAACATCATAAAAATAAATCTAATAAAAAAATGATATAATAATTTAAATATTTTGTGTATGTATATATATATATATATATATATATATATATATCTTTAAATAAACTACAAAGGATATTTTTCCTAAAAAGCAAGACAAAAAATAATATTTTTGCATAATTTTGTTGTATTAAATTTTAATTATTAAAGAACAACTTCACATTATACAAAAAAATATATATTTTGTTGTTGTTTAGTGTATATAGACTAGGTGAAAGCATGATCATATTCCCAATAATATTCCATAAACAATGTGTATAGCATTTGCATTCTATCGAACTCTGCAGCATTTTCCACTGAATTCTGCACTCATACAGGCCTGTTTATCACCTTCATAGACAGTGATGCAGAGCACATTTGCTAATGAGACCTGAACAATAGAAATGACAACACTGAACACATGTGCTGTGTGATTTTACCCAACTCGCTCACCTGACAGCATTAATAAACACGGCTGTGCTCGCAGTTAACCACGTGTCTTGAATTTAAAGGGAAGGTCTGTTTTACACTACCACTGCTACACTGATGCAACACGAGCCAGCCAATTAGAGCTCAGAGATGTTTGAGTGGGCGGGGCTGCCTGCATTATGTCACCGGGGTCTCAGAGATGCAGGAGAGGGGAGGGGCGGGGCAAGTGCCTGGAGACAGTTGACCTCCGCCTCCTCTTCCTCCTCAGAGAGAAAGAGAGAGAGGGAGCAGAGGGGGAAGGGCGAGAGAGGAGGCTGTGATTCTCCCGCACAGTGACAGGAAAGCACACAGGCTCCAGGGTTGAGGAAGTGAGGGAAAAAGAGAGAGAAAGCGGGGGGAGGGGCAGGGAGACTATTTATAGAGGCATTTTTTCCTTTCTGCGAGTGTGTCTATGCGTCACAGATGAGGGGAGCGCAATGGACTGTGGCAGGTTTGTGTATTCTGTTCTTCAGTTTCACCCAGACTAATGTGCCGTTTGGCACCCAGTGTTCTGGTGAGAAACAGGCTAAACGTGCGCCGTCAAAGGTACAGCGGCGTCACCTTTCACCCTCACTGCTGAGCTCAAAACAAAACACTCCGCATTTGTGCAGCGCAAAAGATAAAATCTGACAAAACAGCTGCTGTCATCTATCTATCTATCTATCTATCTATCTATCCATCTATCCATCTATCCATCTATCTATCTATCTACTTGTTTTTGTTTCTATCTATCTATCTATCTATCTATCTATCTATCTATCTATCTATAGGTCTGTCTGTCTGTCTATCTTTATATCCGTCTATCTACTTGTTTTTGTTTCTATCTATCTATCTATCTATCTATCTATCTATCTATCTATCTATCTTTATATCTATCTACTTGTTTTTGTTTCTAACTATCTATCTATCTATCTATCTATCTATCTATCTATCTATCTATCGGTCTGTCTGTCTGTCTGTCTGTCTGTCTGTCTGTCTATCTTTATATCCGTCTATCTATTGTTTTTGTTTCTATCTATCTATCTATCTATCTATCTATCTATCTATCTATCTATCTGTCTGTCTATCTGACGTCTGTCTATCTATCTTTATATCTATCTACTTGTTTTTGTTTCTATCTATCTATCTATCTATCTATCTATCTATCTGTGAGCCACTGTAGCATCCATCCACCCATCCAAATGTTTAATACAAATCCATCAAACCATAAAGTCTCCCTGACGGCTGATTTGTCATAACATTTAATAAGGCGATTTACTTTCAGAGCCTTGATAAATAATAATAGTGTTTTATCCATCTTATTTTCATATTATACACACACACACACACACACACACACACACACACACACAAAAACAGTTTCTTCTTATTTAGGCCTCATTCGTTGCATTTAAAGCCATCAGTAGAGAAACATGCAGGTTGACTGCTGGGTGCAGTGAGCGGAAGCAAAGCCTCCGCGAGCCATTTCATCCCACACATCCACGCTGTTGGATTTGATTGGAGAGTGTCGTGTGACAGAGGCTGAAGCATTTCTGCTGCAGAGCTGCAGCAGTGTGTGCATGGAAACGTTTCAGCACTAGGACCCAGCAGAGTTGCAGACAGCACCACTGCATGAGTCAGGGCTGTTTTGTAACAGGGGAGAGACCAAGGGCCCTGCTCCCCAATGGCACTCGCATACACACGCTCAGCTGAGACCCACGCCGAGTGAATATATCAATGAAAAAGCACTGACATGAACACAGAAGCTCACATTATAACCCAATAGCATGATGGTGTAAACCTTACAACCAAGAAAACACATCAATAATGCCCCAATAATCACATAAAAGATCATTTATCAAATAGACTAAGAGCAGCAACACTTGTGTGCATGCATGAGCACAGCAGTTAAAACTACCAAAATGTCTGTGGATATTATATAATACCTTGTTTTTTGGATATGTAACATGATATTCAAAGACTTCATCTATGCAGAAGGACTACCAGAATATTGTATCATAGACCACAAGGAGTCAGAACAAGCCATGAAAGCACACTGTGCTATTGTCAGTTAATTATAGCTCAAACTGCGTCAATGCTGCGTCGGGTTCGACCAGGATGGAGAATTGTGTGTCCTTGCTGGATGGACTGACAGATGGTGAAATGGGCACAAGATGACAGTGGAAACTGGCCTTAAGATATATTTTGTTTATATGTTACAGAAAGCTATTTTTCCATGACCAGTGGACAGAGATCTGACACATTTCTGCTGAAAAAAAATAGACATCTTATATCAGCGTAATCTGGTTTGCTGGTCTTAGTTGGTCTTCCAGCTTGTTAAGGCTGGTTTTACAAGGGTTTTAGGCACTTTTTAGACCAGATAAGACCAGCAAACAAGCTTAGGCTGGTTTAAGATGTTGCAAAGGACCTAAAAATTTAAATATCAGTGGTATTATTGGTTTTCAAAAATGAAAAATTACAAATTTTCTATTTTCTGTGCAACAGAAAAGAAGATCTTAGGCAGAATATCTGAGGATCTATTCTCCATAATGCATTTCCGAAAATGCAGATGGCGAATTCTACTGCCAAGCTCAAAAAAGGGCCATGAAATATCATCAGCAAATAAAAAAATCATCAGCCAGTTTTGTTGTAAGGAAAAGTGTAACTTGGGCATTCTGCCTAACATTTCATTTTGTTTCATAGAAAAAGACAAACATACAGGGTTGAAAAATGTTAAAAACTAATTTGTATACTAATCTTTTATCACCATGAAAATAAATCCAGTTTCATTACATTTCTTTGCAATACATTTCGTTTTTCAATCCTAACATTTTTCATAAAAAATTCAGCAGAAAGTTTCTATCTCTCTATATTCAACATTTTTAAATCATTTTTAAATTATTTTATATTTCACCATTGTTTTTATTTCAGTTATGTCATTCACAATTCTTCTTGGGATTGCAGTACTTTATAATCATGAATTTAGCAGACTAACAAAAGAGGAACAGAAGCAATTCATCAAAGAGCCAACAATAATCATAATATAGTGATCTTTCCCTGATTAAATGTGCAATGTGTAATGTCTAATTTAAATGTGATAAAAACATATACACCTTTGTCTTTTTGTCTAATTTTCAAAAACATTTTTACTTAAAGAGATAGTTCACCTAAAAATGAAAATTTAACCATTTACTCACCCTCATGTCATTCCAAGCCTGTTGCGTTTCTTTCTTATGTTAAACATAAAAGAAGATATTTTGAAGAATGTTGGAAATCAAATAGTTGATGGTGCCCATTGACTTCCATAGTATTTCTTTCCCTACTATGGAAGTCAATGGGGACCAACAACTGTTTTGTACTTCAAAATTCTTCAGAATTCCTTCTTTTGTGTTCAACATAAGAAAGAAACTTAAATTTTTCATTTTTGGGTGAACTATTCCTTTAATTCAAATTTTGTAGTGTTTTGATATACCTTGTGACTGGTTGGTTTGGTTCATGGCTTGTTGTAACTCTTTAACAAAGACTTTAAAAAAAAATTAAAAAAATTAAAAAATTAATGAGAAAAACAATTCCAGAACCATGGCTTGTAACTCTTTAACAAAGTTTTTTTTTTTTAAATCCTTATGGGGGAATAATAAATGAGAAAAACACTACCGAATCCAATGACGCTGAAAAGTCGATGGGCACTAAAACACTTTACAACAGAAACCACAGACAAAAGCTAATAAGCTGTTCTTAACTTACCGAGCATCCCTTTGTTGGGCTCAGACAAACACATGTCTTTCTCAGCACTGGGCAGTACGAAGCCCACCACGAAGATCTCCACGCCATCAGCCATGAGGGCCAGACCCAGCACAAAGTACAGGGTCCACTGGAAGCGGCCATGGCCACACTCCTGGAGGATGGTCTCATACTGCTGGGCCAGCTCCTCCTGGTCCTTCCTCCTCTCCCCCTCATACTGCGTCATGTCCCGGAACTGAGACTGTCCCACTCCGCCCACCTGTCTGTCGGACTTCTCAATGGAGTCGTTTCTGGGGATGCCCTGGTACTCGCCCTCGTAGATCTCATCATCCTCATCGTGGCCCTCTGTGGAGTCGCTGTGAGCCCCTTCGTCGTCGTTGGCCCTGCTGTTGCTGCGGTAGTAGCTGCCGTCCTGGGCCTGCACTGGGTAATCGTCATCATCGTCTTCCTCTTCGAAACGGGTATAAGAGCGTTTGGTGTACTCGTCGCCCATCCTGTCCATATGGCGGCCCACCTTTTTACCTGCTTGCCTTTTGACCTCTTTAGCAATGTCCTTAGCACCTTTAATGAAGGCCGAACGGTCTCTGTAACCCTCCTCCATGGTTGAAAGTTGTGCGTTGATGTAAAGAGTGCTGGAACTGGGTGTCAGGAGCTGCCTGTTAGCATGTAGTAGAGTGAATCTGGGCTGAAGAAGTTCAGGACCTTGGACAGCACCTTCTAGAGCACAGAGCTCTACACGGCAGTCTGAAAATATACAAGAACACACGCTGTTATTCAAGATGAAAGATGAACTTTATAACATTAACACATCAATTTACAAGTAAATCATATGTCACAGGTGGCTTGTTATTAGGTATGATAAAAAGAAGGTCCAGTGGTCAATAATGGTAAAATTATTGGGCAAATCATGCAAATCTGTCATGAACATGTCCAGTTAAAATAAAATAAAATAAAATAAAAAATATTTTTTTTTATAAATTTATAAAAATACAAAAAAATACTTAAAAAGGTATAAAGTATAAATAAAAAGTTTAACTTAAAAAGTTTAAGTATTTTATATAATGCTTGTAATAGTTTATCTGTGCTGCATTTATACTCGCATCAATAAAAAATCATTGCATTACAGTAAATTATAATGTCAACTCAATGTCAAAAACTCTTTATAAAATTAATGAAATTAATTGTTATGAAAATAATGACAATACAAAAGCTCTTTGTGACAATGCAAAAAGTAAAAAAAAAAAGCTTCATTGTCTTAATGCTGCAAATAAAATTAGCTGTTACTCTTCTGAATCTAACAGGTAGTCTGCATATTCTGAAGGTCAAAACCAGGTCCATCTGCTGCTATTCCAGCTAATCAACCATCTAAACCAGCTTAGATCTGCTATATGACATGCTTAGACCAACTAGAAATCATGTAAAACCAGCTATTACACTGAGCTTGGCTTCAGCAGGATTTTAAAGCAGTGATATTACGTGAATAAACTTGATTCTGATTAACCAGCTTTGTGATAACAGCAAGAAAGTAATACACATAGAATTAAAATTTTTGTAAGCTAAGAGCAGAATTACAAATGACTACATGGATAACGCTGACAGCATGTAAATAGGTGCAGCAGCTCACGGTGACCTTGTTTCATCCAGTTTACATTCTGGAGGAAAACACTTTAAGGAACCAATCGAGCCTCCCTGAAAAAGGGCGATTAAATTGTTCCCGAGGGAAATTCATAAAACCACCAGTCTGCGTTGCCTCGTACAATCTGTTGAAATTGGTCTGGATCCAGTTATTGCATTAATAATCTAATATACATAATTGAGCCACATTAATAATACCTCAGGGGTACTTAGGAGCTCTACAGCACGGATAAAGATCTGTACAGAAATCTTTCACTGAACAAACCTGAAATGAAACTAGATTAACTATCTATCTAGAATTTTTTTTTTTTTTTTTTTTTTTTTATCTGTCACAATAAAATAACAACAATAATTATAATCTATAAACATTTTTGGGTGAATTTGAACATGTGAAAAATTAAATTTTGCTGTAATAAATGATCAGATTTATAATATAATATAATATAATACTCATCATCCATCTATCAAGAAAAGAAAAAAAACTGTCAGTAATAAAATAAAATAAAAAAAATATTTGGGGGGAATTTTGGAACATTTAGAATATTTAATTTTGCTGTAATAAATTATCAGATTTAATTTAATAATGTAATATAATATAATATATAATATAATACTTGTATTTATAAAATAAATTAATAATATAAATAAAATACAACATAAAATATATTAATAAACACACATATATCTTTTGGATATATACATAGATCAACAAATATGTATATGCATACAAAGTTAAATAACGATTCCCATTCCTAATGACTCCAATGTAAACAAGTCACAAGCTTTTTCACATTCTCGTCTAATTTGCCTGATCTTTTCTCTCTCTCTTGTTGTGTATTCCTCTCTGAATAGAGCTCATCAGCTGGGCAGCCACCTCTCAGCTCCACATCACCCCATGTCTGTGAAGATAATGAGCCGGCCAGACATTCGGCCTTCTCAGTGACAGACAAAAAAGGCAATCTGGGATATCTGTCAGCACTGCTCTTCTCAACACCTCGGCCCAAGTCCTATTACGTTATCAGGGCACTGATAAGTGATTACACAGAAACAGACCAGTCATGTGGACTGTAGAGCTGTAAATGCCAATAAAACAAATTGACGTGCTTCTCTCGTTACTCTAAGTAAACACTGCGTAATAGAGGATATGGTAGTAAAGCTATAAATGTCTGTAAAGGTGAATCTGGGGCGCTATGAGCTCATCAGCGGATGCGATTTGTCCAAGGGAGAAATGGCCCAGTTGGCGGCAGCAGGCATGAATCTGCCTTATGCTGTCCTCTGTGGTCGTTTCATTCCCACTCGTACAATCCCTGCATCTTCTCTCCACATGAGCACGCGTCTGCCAATAGAGACCCGCGCTGCCATTGTGAAAAGCATTTTTAATATTGATTGATTTCAGAGCTGATTAGACAGAGTTTGTTATTGAAAAATCCATACAAGTGGGTTCTGATGAGTTTTTAATCGATACAGCGCTGACACATTATGAAAATACATCATCAGCACTGCGGCCACGCTCAGGGAACTAAGATTTCATTCAAAATACACAAATAAGAATGCTGCTTTCACTTACTCATCATTTACTCACCCTCATGTCATTCCAAACCTGTATGAATTTCTTTTTTTCTGTGGAACACAAAGGATATTTTTTGAAAAGTTTTAGTGTTTGTTTTATTATTTTAACTTATTATTTTATTTTATTCATTATTTATTTATATATTTTATCCATTAAATTTGGTGGGGTCCAAACAACATTGGACCCCATTCAAAATATTTTTTTTTCTTCTTCAACTATCCCTTTAAAAACACTCTGAGTTTGAGAAATCTTTTGGTTACTGCATTAAATCGTACAGTTCAGTCAAAATTTTAATTTTGACATTATTTACCAGAGTTATTATAATAAACTAAAACAATTTTTCAAAATAAAATAAAATAAAAAAAACTGAAATACATTTAAGTTGAAGCACTAAATTTATTAATTATAATTAAATAAAACTAAAGCTGAAACCTAAATAGTTAACCTAAATAGTAATAATAATAAAAAAACTAATAAAAATGACAAAAGCAAAATGACAAAAAAAACTGAAACTTAAAATAAATAGAATATATATATATATATATATAAATACAAAATAATATAAAATAAAAAAATAAAAATAAAAGCTAATACTAACAAAAAACTATAATAGTATATAAATAATCCTTAATTAATGGAACAAAAAAAATACTACATACAATGTAACTTCCATACAATAAAAGTACTTTGTAAATGTGGTTGCCAAGCTCCAAAAAGTACCACTAAATCAGTCAACACAAGTTATTTCAGTTTCAACAGCTATTTCAAGTCTTCTGAAACCATATGATAGCTTTATGTGACTGACTGAAATTAGAGCTGTTATGCACCACCTCTCCGCCATAACACCGTCAAAGAAATTAGAGAGCTATAAATGGGAGACAAGACTTCAAATTTCAGTCAGTCTGATCCTCACATAAATCCATCTTTCACTACACTCAGGTGAGTAAATGATGAGAGAATTTTCATTTATAGGTGAACTATCCCTTTAAGAGCTCTCAATGACATTCAATGTCAAATCATTATAGCTGTGAATAATCTGTGGTGTTACTAACTAGTCCTGCCCAGGCAGAGTGCGCCGGCTGTGTTGCATTATGGTATCATGGTAACCGTCTCCCCCACAGCTCTCAAATACATCTCATCTCTATTCAGTTCTGCAGACGGGACAGCAATAGTGTTGTGCAGGAGCAGCGGCGTGTGTGAGATGGCTCTGCTGGGAACAACAGCCTTTCTCTTGGTTTCAATTAGACTGGTACAGGAACACATGTCAGCACTAAAGAACAGGGCCTAAAAGCTGTGTGAAGTAAAGCCCAACCCAGAGCTGTCAAATCTACTCGCTGATACACTGTCCCAATGCAATACGAGATTACAGGCCTTTTAGATGTGATTTAGGACTGCGGCAGATCAAAAATGGAGTAAAACACAGACAAGGAAGACAGTGCCCTTCTTAAATACAGTAATAAATTAGATTTCCTCTAGATCTGCTATGAATCAAGAGAGATGACACACTGCAAAAATACTTGTCTTTTAAATATTTCTTTATGTATATTATACTGCAGGAGCTTATTTCCGCCAAAAAAAGACAAATTAAAAAATAAATAAATTCAAAAATATTTAATTTTTTTCTTTAACTTACAAATGCAAGTTTATATCATGCAATTCTGAGAAAAAAGTCAGAATTGCGAGAAGCTTTATTGTTTGGTGGCAAAAAAAAAATCAATTTATTTAGGATGCATGATTATTAAGCAGCATGACTGTTTTCAAAATTTATTATAATAATAAATGCTTCTTGAGCAGCAAATCAGCATGTTAGAAGGATTTCTGAAGGATCATGTGACGTTGAAGCCTGGAATAATGAAGCTGAAAATTCAGCTTTGCATCACAGAAATAAATTACGTTTTCAAGTATACTCAATTAGAAGACACTTATTTTAAATTATAATAATATTTCATAATATTCATGTTTTTACTGCATTTTGAATCAAATAAATGCAGCCTTCTTTAAAAACATTTTTAAAAAATCTTACTGACCCCAAACCTCTGAACAATACTAATAAAGAAATGTATTATTAAATACATTTATATAGTTAAATCAATTGTTCAGAATACAGATTTTAATCTGACGGGGTTTTTTTTTTCTCATTGAACATCTTGTTGCACTTGTAAATATAATGGAAGTAAAATGGGCTCTGAACCACAGTTAATGTTGTAGCTCTTAAGTTGTAATTTCTTGAGAGGTTGCAACATATCAGTAAAAGATCTTGCTTCATTCTTAACATCTCTTTAGGATCAAGCTGATTGTGAATTAACTCTGATATAAGGGGTGGGCAATGGCTTCGCCTCTTGTTCACCAGTGATGAAAGACCCAATTATGTAATTCAGTTTCTGAAGCCGAGTCGACGCCAGCGGGAGTGTAGATCATCATTCAACCAGAGACGACAGCAAAGCAGCGCATCAGCTCGAGTGTGAGGAGGCACACGGGACTGCACTGGAGAATCTCAGTGTTTGCCAAAATATTCACAAACCTCTGACAGTCCTGAGGGGCTCATTTCTGTTTTGGATTACATTTTCATGTCCTCATTATATTAAAGGGATAGTTCACCCAAAAATGAAATTTCTGTCATTTACTAATACTGTTGTTGTTCCAAACCTGTATGAGTTTCTAGTTGTCTGTGAAAGAGAAAAAAAAAAAAAAAGAAAAAAAAAAAAAAAAAAAAAGGTATTTTGAGAGTCTGATTATGTTATGTGAACAACAAAACAGAATGGGTATCTTCTTATGTATTCCACAGAAGAAAGTCAAAAATGCTTGGAGCAACATTATTTGCGAGATGTAAACGCAGAATTGCAAATTCGCAATTCTGAGAAGAAAAGTCGCAATTGTGAGAAATAAACTTGTATTCCCTAGTGAAAAAGAAATATACTAAAATGTATTTGAAATACATGTATTATATTTATGCTAAGTACACTACAAATACATTTACATATTTATGTACTTAATAAAAATACCCTGCAATTGTACTTTTAGTACACTAAACTGGTAATTCTGCTAAATTGGAAAAACTAAATTTGCACATTAAGTAGTGCTGAAGTCCAACAAAAGATATACTAAAATATATTTGATTGGGCTAAAGTGGAACTACTGCAAGTATACTTTAGATAGGCTACCCTTTAAATATCTTGCTTTTGAAGGCCGATGTTATTCAAAGATCATACAATCCTCATCAATAGTGACATTAAAACACATTTTAGGCTTTGAACTATACTTAGTATGAAATAAATGTATTTTAAATATATTACTTTTTCACTAGGTTTTCTGAGAAAAAAAATTAAGAATTGTTAAAAAATGCTGGAAATGGGCTACCATAGTAAATGACAGAATTTTCAGTTTTGGGTATACTATTCCTTTTAACATACTGTATAAAAATGGAAAGTTTTTTATAAAAATATAATAATTAAGAGAACTTAGAAGTGAATTTAAGTAATTTGACTACTTTGGTTTGAGTGATGTTGTTCTGACATGAAAAAAACTGATAAAATATAAATATTCCAGGTATTTCTTCATTTTATTAATTTATGTAAACAACCATTTCAAATAAATGTTTTCTCAGGACTATTGTTTTCATCTGTGATTTTTAAAGAATTTTCCCTTTGCCCTCAATATAACTTTCCATCGTCTTTTTGTAAAATATATTTCTTAACCTAAATCACAATCCAATTTAGTTTAATGGTGAAAGCAAGTTTACAAATTCTGGTTTCAGATTACAAAGAAAATGAACATTAATAAAACCAGATTATATTCTAGTACACTATTTGTATAGTGTTTTTTGTATCTTCAAGAGAGCTCAAGCTGTGTTGATTACTATACAGACATGGTTAATCTGTTTGTCTGTGGAAACACCACCGGGGATTATAAAGTCATCTTGTTTGGGTGTGTTTTCTGGTAATCTGATATCGCGTTACAATAATTCCATCAAGTGTCAATGAAAATCCCTCACGCAGATGTCAAGGATCAGAGCGCTGATGGTTTGCTGGGTCACATCAAATGGCTTTGACAGAATTTTGACATTCACTGAAATAAACAGGGTTTGTCAACCCAGCATGAAGGCTGGAATTTCTCTTTCTTTACCAAAAACATGCAAATAAATAGCACATTAAGGATCATCTGCACCCATGACTACATTCCCATAAAACATCAACCCACGGCATGTTCCTTTCAGCAAAATACACAAGCAGATGCCCGTTTAGCATTTAGAGGAAATGATTATGCTGCCTTCTAAAATACCTCATTTTGACCAAATTCTAAAGCAGCATCTCATGCATCTTTCACAGAGAAGGCAGTACCATAATGGCCTATGAAGAGATTAGTAAAAAATCCAATATATCAGACAAAATTTTGTAAAAATGTTGATTATAAATAGGATACAATAACTACAATTATTAATAAAAAAAAACCATTTGAAACAGCATTTGAAAACATTCAAATGCACAAACTGATCCAATAGTTCTGTGTGCTGTGTATTTTATGCTCTTAAAAATAAAGGTTCTTTATTGGGGTTGATGGTTCCATGAAGACGGTTCAAGGTTCTTTATAATGGAAAAAAGTTCTTTAGACCATTAAAATGCTATTCACACTAAGAAACAAAAAAATGGTTCTTTTAAGAACATACCTGCAAACTCAGAAGAGGCCAAAAAGGTGAATCTGAAGTGACATTAGATGTATTTACATGCCATAACTGCATTTACACCACAAAATTTCAAACGCATAAATAATTTTATAAGATTAATGTTTTAAATATTTTTGAACATACAAGTTAAAAAATGTTGGGAAAAATGCAATACTCTTAAATATGAAACCAAACCACCAGTAGATGGAGTTTTAATGAGCGAGTCATTAGTCATTCAAAAGGCTGATTCATTCAAAAATGAGGCAAGTGACTACTGTCTTTATGAATGGGTTACTGAATCATTGACTCACTTGATTCGTTCAAAAACGTGGATTCTTTCAGTAACGAAACACCGCTGTGTTGCTCGGAGACACAAAACAGTTCTGCTGTGGCTTTGCTTGAAACTTCATCAGCGAACTTGAGCAAAAATAGTCAATATTGTATTACAAATTGCGAACTTTGTGTCAGCTTAACTCACAATTAAGAACTTCCACGCCGACGACATGTTTACATGCGGATGTGAGCATAAGTGTGCAGTCAAAACGGACCGGCTGTGAGATGAGGTGTATTCGATTTAAAGCAGCAGCGCGCAGACCGAACGGTGTATGACATCAAAGTACCGCGAGAGCGATTCGAAAGCATGCGGAGCCATCTGCTCTCTGTAGCTCTCGCGGTGCTTTGATGTCATACAGCGATCGGTATGCGAGCTGCTGCTTCAAGTCGAACCAAGAAAGGGACTTTGGTAGAACACACTTTTGTCTATGAGCTTGCAATTTCTCTCTCTCCCCAGACTGCCCCCCCCCCCAAAAAAAACTCTTCGGATCTAGACGATTCACATAAATGACATATTTTGATTCAAAACGGCGAATTTCGGCGAAAAGCGACTTGTTTGCAGGTATGTAAGAACTGTTCACTGAGGGGTTCTTTGTGGAACCCAGAATTGTTCTTCTATGGCATCATTGCGAAAACCCTCTTTTAGAACCTTTATTTTTAAGAGTGTAGCCTAGCAACAGGCACAAACCAAACTCTCCTGAAATCAACTGTTGAGATGAGACTGAAAATTCCTAATATTCCAGCCCTTGTTCTAAAGAAGGACATTTAGCCACCATGTGCTGCTTTGAAGGGTCACTTTGGCAGAGCCAGTTAAATGCCAGCGGTCGAAGGTTGGCAGTGAGAGAGGAGACCTGCTCAGCAACAGTGACCTACAGAGCTGCAGCACATGTCAAGAGAGAGAGGAGGAGCCTGTGCTCACTACCAGAGCCTCATCATGACTAATGACAGCAATGCAAACACACACAAGGCAAAAAAAAACACTTCAACTTGTGACTGTTTAACTGAGATGTACATGAGTTTGTTTCTTCATCGGAACAGATTTGGAGAAATTTAGCATTACTTTATTTGCTCACCAATAGATCCTCTGCAGTGAATGGGTGCCGTCAAAATGAGAGTTCAAACAGCTGATAAAAACATCACAATAATCCACAAGGAATCCAAACCACTCCAGTCCATCAATTAACATCCAGTGAAAAGCTGCATGTTTGTAAGACAGAAATCAATCATTAAAAAAAAAAAAAAAGTCCTATTCATAATATTGCTTTCACCAGTAAAAATCAGTCACCTCATCTGAATCAGGAGAGAAATATGCAAACATCAAACACCGCAAGTGAAAACAGTCCAAAGCAGTTCTAAACAAATATGTTGGTGAATTTTGATGTGAGAGGACAACAGAGAATGGACTTTTTCACTGGAGGAAGCGTTTTTATGGATTATGGACTCGCATTTGGCCAGAGGCAATGGTTTAAAGTTAAAAAACCTTAATGATGGATTTGTTTCTTACAAACATACAGCTTTTTAGTTCAGAAGACATTAGTTGATGGACTGGAGTGGTGTGGATTTCTTGTGGATCGTTGTGATGTTTTTATCAGCTGTTTGGACTCTCATTCTGACGGCACCCATTCACTGCTGAGGATCCATTGGTGAGCAAGTGATGTGTTGCTAAATTCCTCCAAATCTGTTCTAATGAAGAAACAAACTCATCTACATTTGTGGTGGAAATAATCCGTAAATGGTCTTTAATAACAGTCACAACGTTGGGGTCTAAATAATGTTGGACACAAAACACTACAACTTTGGGATTTCACAGAAAAATAAAAGTCATGTTTTGATCTGAAGATAATGATTTGTTTCCTTATTGGATAAAAGCAGGGTAAACAATTCAAAAAATAAAGATTTGACAAGAGAAGAAGCACTCAAAACTAATTTGAATAATCAAACATTCAAATTAATGCATACATTACTATTCCTACAGCAGCAATGCTATTAAGCTATACTTGTTGTTAATCATTTTAAGTCTGTAGTTTACATACAAGCCATTATAAATCCTATGCCATCCCATATAATAACCCTATTAATGCACTTAATGCGATAATTAATTATTCATTTAAATAATTTGAAAAGCAATTTCAGCCTTAATAGTGTGACCTTCAGGAACAATACATGCTGAGTAACTTGTCTTACCAGGGTATTGAAGCCATTTTCCACATTGTGAACGATTATTTGAACAAAATTTTAAATAAAGCTATCCATTATTCACCAGACAGATGGACTACATACACAGCCCAGGGGCTTCCCAAAGGACAAACATGAGTATACCAAAATCCACGACATAACAGCGACTATAATGAGATACAGCAGTAAGCTTGATACAAACAAGTGAATTTATGTATAGGTAAATCTCAACCAAACCTGTTCAGGGTGTAATTCAGCCAATGGCGTGAGTTTGGGGAGGGGCTATCTGTTTGTTCAACCAATGGAAAACAGGGAGAGTGTTTGAAAGCAAGCATTATTTTTGCAATTTCATTAGCTTGTAATGGCAAAGAAATTACACATTTCAGCTGTAATTTAGGACCACTTTTAAGAATCTCATGATAATTAATCATTTAAAATACTCACTACCATTCAAAAGATTTCTGTTCAATTTAGGATGCAGTCAATTGATGAGGTGACAGTAAAAATAATTGTTGCTCTTTTAAATTTTCTATTCAATAAACAGCAAATCACCAAATTAGAATGATTACTAAAGGATCATGTGACAAGAATAATGGCTGCTGAAAATCCAGCTTTGCATCACAAGAATAAACTACATTTTAAAGTATATGCAAACAGTTATTTGAAATTTAAATGTTTCGTAGGATTTTTGTTTTTACTGTATTTTTGATCAAATAAAGGCAGTAGGTGAGCATACAAGACTTCTTTCAACAACATTAAAAAATTTAAATATATTTATAATGTCGAAAAAAAAACGTTTTATTAAAATAACTACAATTATTAATATAATTAATAATTTTATTATTAAATTATGTAATTAAAATATAATATTTTCACAGCTGTACTACCTTTAATGTTTGGTGATTACAATTTAAAAATTATTGTATTAAAGCACTCTAACATTACACAATTACATTTAATATATTATTTAATATTTAGCTTTAATATTTAAGAAAAGCACTTCTAATGTTATTATGCCCCAGTCTCTTTAACCGTTTTTCTTCATCATCTGTACATCATCTCTTCATTTGTTTGAAGTCTAATCTCACCAAAAAGTAATAATTTGAACACAATTTTAAAGCCACTATTCTTTACGCTTAGGAAGATAAAGTATTGCTAACAAGGCCAAAGCTCAGTGCATCTGGTGTATATCATCACATGAGAGTGACAGCAGAAGCCTCGAGTTAATGGGAATGAGTGCGTTGGAATAGAGGGAGGAGAGGAGGATGTTAGCGGATGGTTAGAAGCAGGGTTTAAATTGGGCCGGGGCCATCCGGGGCTGAGCCCCGGCACATAGACTCCAGGGCTCAACATTAACGCTTCATTAATGCCAGACAAGTAACATGATTACAATATCACTAACCAAAAATAACTATGTAAACACCAAAACGCAAGTATTATTCTGATTTTGTTACATTTAGAGTAAGTGGCGAATATTGGATATAGCTGTATATAATGCATCTATTGACAGTATAAGGTTGCGCTGCTGAGGCGAGGTTCATGCAGCCTCTCCAGCAGAAATCAAAACGCGCAACACTCAGCATACTGAGGTAAAAATTCAAAATGGAAAGTTCTTATATTTAAAATATAGTCAGTTAGGCAAAATCACTCAACGTTTTCACCATTACGACGTTTAATTGTTCTATATTATTATTATTATTATTATAACCTTTATTTTACCAGGAAAAACACACATTGAGATTAAAAATCTCTTTTACAAGAGCGTCCTGGCCAAGATTAACAGTAACACAGCTCACGTGGGTTTAACAAATAACATCCATAACATCAAATAACATCCATAAATTACACACATGCACACAAACAAGCATATCAATACACAACTAGTCAAAACATCTACAGCCCAATGTTTCTGTCTCCAAGTTGTTTAAAAACCCTTTAAAAATATCTAGTGACACCAGCTCCTTAAACTGTAATCTAATTTGCAAATTATTCCAAGCAAAGGGAGCAGCAAATTTAAATGACTTTTTTCCCAGTTCAGTACGTACCACTGGAACAGACAATAAGAAAAATTCCTGGGACCGAAGGCTATAACTGCAAACAGATTTTTTACAGATATAAGTATTAAGATATGAGGGAAGTAAACCCAGGATAGATTTGTAAATAAAAACGTGCCAGTGTTTTAACCTACGGATGGACAAAGCAGACCATCCAACCCGGGCATACAACTCACAATGATGAGTAAGGGTCTTAAGATTTGTTATAAACCTCAGTGCACCATGATAAACAGTGTCTATAGCATGTAAACTCTGAGAAGATGCGTGCATATATATAACATCACCATAGTCCAATACAGACATAAAAGTGGCAGCAACAAGCTTCTTTTTTGCCTCAAAGGAAAGGCAGGATTTAATTCTGAAATAGAAGCCCAAGGTCACTTTCAATTTTCTCACCAGTTGCTGGACATGGGGGCCAAAGGAGAGAGCGTCATCAATTAAAATTCCGAGATACTTATACTGAGACACAAATTCAATCTCCGAACCTTGAGAAGTTATAATAGAAAGAGGATTATGAGGGATTGATTTTGATTTAGAAAACAACATAAATTTTGTTTTATCTGCATTTAAAACTAGTTTTAGATCGAATAAGTTACGCTGAACAATATTAAAAGCAAGCTGTAACTGTGAAAGAGCCAGATTAGGTGTGGATGCTGAACTATATATTACTGTGTCATCAGCGTAATAATGAAAATTTGTATTATTAACATTTTGATCAATATTATTAATATATATAGTAAATAGGAGCGGCCCTAGGACCGACCCCTGTGGCACACCTTTAGTTACATTAAGTGAACTAGAAATAAAACCATCTGCCTGTATACACTGAGTTCTGTTAGAGAGATAATTATTAAACCAACCAATAGCATGTTCAGATAATCCGATACTGACAAGACGTTGTATCAACAAGGTATGATCAACAGTATCAAATGCTTTGGACAGATCAATGAATAAAGTTGCACAGTTCAAACAGTTCAATGAGCAAATACAATAATATTAGGTCACTTACATTTTTGGCGGAAACCACAGCGCATCTCACAGCAACCAGCCGATTCATTGCTGAACGATTCAGTGTTTTGAACGAATCAGTTGAGTCAAAGTTTCATTAGCCCCTGCATAAACATCTGATGAATCTGCCGTTTGAACGAATCGTTTGAATGAACGACTCAATGACTCACTCATTAAACGCTCACTACTGGCACCTACTGGCGTTTTAATTTCGTTGAAAAGTATAATTTCCACCATCATTTCTTGTTTGTATATTCAATTAAAAAAAAAAAAAAAGAATCTCATAATTTAATGTAGTTGTATTTTTTAGTGTAAATGATTTAATTTGATAACATATAGATAATAACAATCACATTATTATAATTGAATTTATAGATCAAATGTAAGAATTTGAAATGAAAGTTAATGAGATTAGTGGGAAAATGCCCTCTATAAAGGTAAAAAAAAAAAGCCCTTGGATAAAATATAAAAAACATGCAGATTTATAGCCTATGTCACAGCTGATAGAAAACGATGAGAATACTGCATTAGAATAAATCATATTTGCAAAAAAAAAAAAAAAACATATAATATATATAATATAAGCTCGATACCATAGAGCCCCCCCCCCACATAACAAATCCCAATTTAACCCCTGGTTAGAAGCATCTCGACAGCGGTCTCTCAGGAAAGGACAGAGCCACTGTGAGTCACATTAGCCCTGGAACAAATCTCTCAGTGAGCGCTGCTGTCACCATGGCCACAGTCACTCCTGCCCTCTGCTACATCAGCACCACCAGCATCCTCTGCCCTGCCTCCATTTTAGCCCCAAATATTCCAGTGCAAACAGGACTGAGCCACATTTGGATGGGTGTTGTCAATGCAACGTGTCATTAAAAACAGGAAGTGCTTCTATTGTATCATATTGTTGCTATAGTGCAAATGTGAATTAACACTGAAATGTGAAATACATATTCTGCCAAGATGATTTTCAGAGAAATCATTAAATCAACATTAAATTAAAAATTGACCTTATTTTCTTTAATATGTTCCGAGATTATTGTGCATGATTCATTATAGCACAATAATATTATTATTATTATTATTTCATTTTCTCATTATCAAATAAAGTATTTGAAAACTTTTTTTGATTTTGAAAATCATTGGTCATTGATATGTCAGTATGAATTAAAAATCAACCCTATTTACTTTATTACTATTCTATTACTAGAATTTATTGTGAATGACTTTGTTGTAAATAAAAGTTTTACTAGAAAATGCTATTTCTGTCTATTGCAATTTTTCAATATATAAATATAAAATTCAATATATTAGGTTTATTTAATTATTTGTGATATTTACCAGCAATTTACGAGTTAAAATTGTTTCAAAGTACCACACCAGAGTTTTTTCTGTGTAATTCCTGAGAAAAAAAAATAATGTCATCCAAATATAAGAATTCCCTCTGAAACAAATTTCCTTTTTCCACTGAAGTCACATAATGATAACCAACAGCCAATCCATCTTTCGATCTAGATCTATCCACTTTTCACAATTCACTCAATTCCAGGCTGATAAAACCAAGCTTCACTCCATTACTTCTTGATAAATATCCTGTTTCACTCACAAATATACAGAAAATGGGTTGCAAATGGCTTTAAATTCTGACTTTGACTTACATAACAGTGGGACACGCAACTCAACAGGTAAAAGAACAGTCATGGCACATTCTGTGTGTGGTGTATAGTGAAGTCCAGGGGAAATGAGAGGTCCCTCTATAAGAGCTCATATTTTACTGCAGGGATTAATGGGTGAGAGATTACCGTATGATTCAGTTATATGCGGACTCATGCAGCATAAACCTAAGCATACTGCAGATCCAAAGAAACTCCTCAACCTCCATTTGCATCATTGTGAAACTGAGGACATTTAGATGTAACCTCGAAAACAATTCTAAATAATTCACACATCTGTAGTTTGTTACACTTCAAAGAGGTCCACAGCCTTTACTAATCTCTCTCTGAACACAAGCTGGGAGAGAAATGTGTAGGTTCTTCTTCAAACACAAGCGAATGGAAATCATATTTATATGACTCCACCTCTGTGTGTAAAGATATGTCTTCTGAGATTCTGCTTCAATTTGGCTGCCTTCGATTTCACGCTGAAAATCTGCATGCCTTTGATTTCACTCTGAACATTTACTAAGGCTTTGACCTGGATCTTTGCTGTTACGCAAGTATATTTTGAACTTTTGTTCAAGTGATTTTACAAAAGACTGATGGAACAGTCAGATGGAAAGTGGGTATTCAAAAACACGGGGGGGAAAAACTATGAACTAATCACCAATTATACCAAGAAATAATCCCAAGAAAACATTTTGATTAGAGATAGGGAAAAAGAAAAAAAAAACACCTAGAATATTTTTTAATAAATTGGCAGTTTTTCATATTAGAGGTCAGTGCAGCACCCGGAGACATGGAAATATTACATCAAACCCAAAGAGTTCACACAAATATTAAATTATGTTGAAAATCTACTCAGCCTCAGGCCATACAAGATGTAGATGAGTTTGTTTCCAAACTTAAAATGACATTTTTCAAACCGTTGCTTCCAGCTAAAATATGAGTCCACTAATATTGCTTTCTAGTGAAAAAGTTGTCTCATCTGAATCAGGAGATAAATATGCACAGATCAAGCACTGTTTACAAGCCAAAACAGTTAACAAGTATGATGGATGGTGAGTTTTGATGTGAAGGACAACAGGGGATGAACTTTATTACTGGAGGAAGCATTATTATGAATTATGGACTCATAATAATTATGCATTTTGCTGCACAAGATGTTAATTGATGGACTGGAGTGGTGTGGATTATTGTGATGTTTTTATCAGTTGTTTGGACTCTCATTCTGACAGCACCCATTCACTGCAGACGATCCAAGTTATGTAATGCTACATTTCTCCAAATCTGTTCTGATGAAGAAACACACTCATCTACTTCTTGGATGGTCTGACATTTTCAGAAAATTCTCATTTTTAGGGAAACTATTCCTAAAATTGCTAAATCGCAATATTGTACTAAAAATTTGAGTTTGTATAAAATGTTTTACCCAAATGTGACATGGACATGGAAATCTACTGCACCAAACTCAAGTGATAATCCTGTTCCCGATTCCTGAATGAGTTCTGAACGACGGCCCAGTCAGATAAGACATCAGCACCAGTACAGATCAATGATAAACACTCCTGCCGTTAAACCCTGTTTCTGACCCTGTTCTCTCTCTTCCTCCTTTGCCACATCACTCCTCTGAGAATTCCTCTCAAGGTTACTCTGAAAAGAGCACTGCAGCGCACAGAGCACACAATGATTGAGGAACAACTGCAATCCTGAGCAGCACCACCACTGACGGAGATACGAGAAGCTGCGTACCACAAACAGCCTGCAAATCAATTCACATTAGGAGAAGCAGTCCTAGACTGGGTTTGGACACTTTCAAATGGATCGGATCAAAGTTAGGATCCGGAAGTTGTAAACACAGCAGCTCATCCTACCAATGACCTGTCATTGCACATCAAACTTTCAGACATTTGCATATCACATTTTCTCTCTCTCTCTCTCTATCAATTGTACCAACATAAAGCTGCATACTAGAAATACTAATATCTAATATACAGCTCTACATATAATATCATTACAAACATAAATCTCTACATACTAACAACACCATCAGATATAAACTCTAATATCAATCCTAAAATACATACGCATATATGGCAATACTACCAACATTAAGGTCTACATAAAGGCTACTATCAACTGTATTACCACTGGAAGTCTCTGCATACTAACATCACACAGCTTTGCATATTCCATCAAAAGCGCCAAATACTAAGCTTTACACATTCTACTCTTATGTAGGATTTGATAAAGAGCACAATTATCCCTATTTGCATGCACTCACCAGTAATGGTTGGTAATTCCCAGCTCAAACACGTTATTTCACTGAAAAAGCATGAGTGATACAGACACATGTAGATGCACATAGAGCATCACTGTGGATTCAGTCAAACCAAACGACACTTGCTGTCGTGACGATACTGAATGCGATTAGCAATGGAATAAATCATCGAGGAGATTCACACGCGCACACATGTAGCAGGTTTCCATTCTTCATATCTGCTGCAAGGTCATTTTGATGCTTCGAGATATAACGCGGTACAAATCTAATTTTAATCTATATTTCTCGTGGTTTATCAATTGTAGCAAATATAAAACCCAATACCAGCCCAAAATCAGCCAGTGAGGAACATGGAAAACCAGATCAGTCTTATTCTGATGGATATATTATTAGGTGAAGGGGCGAGGCTTAAGGTGCCGTATGTCTCTGTGGGAATATGGCTTTGATCAATTACTCTTTTAATCTGTTCTTTAATTTTTTTTTTTTTTTTTTTTTTTGCAAATAAAGGTTAATATACATAGAGGAAATAAGTAATAATATATCGTTCTTGGTGCAAATTACAGCGCATTTCAACGAAAAGAAATCTGGTCGCCAAAAATGAATTTGAATGTCTTGAGATGATGCATGAACCGTGTTAAATGACAAAAGGTTGCCTTAAAAAACAGATTTTATATCATTTACGTTCGATGTATTTTTGATGAAGATTACGTTTGCACCCATCATTGATGAGCACACATTATTTTCCAAATATAGGATCATAATATTCAACATTTAACGTTAAAACACTTACTCATACATGAATGTGGTATATTTAAAACATGGATGAGCGTCTTAAATCATATTTATATATATGCACGCTAATTATAAATTACCTCCAAAACACCAATTAATTAACAAGAAACGTCACTTACCAGTGCGATTCGGTTATTATTTTCCCAAATGCTGTCAGGAATAATTGTATATAAGATACGGTGAATTTTTAGTCGTGATGATGAGAAGGGCTGTGTGACATTGCCTGTATCTTCACCCTGTAACGAAGGCGCGTGTGACGTGTAACGGGATGCAACCCTACTACACAAGCAAAATTAACGATTCCTACTATGGCGAACGCTTGACTTATTAATATTAATCGGCAAGCTGACGTTGCATGGTAACCTTCTTAGAGCGTCCAGTTACGTAATCTAGTTAGTATTCCTAGCCAAGCCTTCTCCCTACTAGAATTCGTTGATAGGCCAACCGAATCACAAACTTCTGCTTTTCAGCCAAACAGTGGGGCGAACGCCACGCTACGTCATTAATATTCATGAGACAAGTAGGATTCCTTCAGGCCAGCTGACCTGCACTCTTTACGAACGTCTGCCTTTCAGCCAGTCGTTTAGGTTTACTGAGCGTACGTGATGTTACGTAATTAATATTCATAAGCAAGCCGTCGCCATAGTAAGATTAGCTAATTCGCATCCTTCCCTCATCTCCAGCGCACCATTCTCCAATGTGCGCGCGATCCGAAATTAATAGGCTATTAGCATCACCAATGCTGAAAATGAAACGCGTTTTATTATGATAAAACGTCACAATATGTTTCATCCGAGCAGCATTGAAATGGTTTTACGGAAACGCGCGTGTTTTTCTCGAATAACTGATTGCGGAAATTGTCGCGTTTCTTTATAAACGAATGTCATATTTTGTGGTTAACATACAAACCTTTTAAGACCGTGCAGTGAGTCTGAAATCACTGGTCTGTGCATGATTGCACACGTGCTATAACTCGTGCACATAATTGGCCAAATGGACGGAACCGTGATGCGCTTTTTTTTCTCCATCTTCATCGACTGTTATTAATGTAAATTCGACGTTATCAAATGTTAAAACACTGGCAATTAATAACTGTCTGCTGGAGGTAAGGTAGGACAAGGTTTTCAATCATTTATGCCACAGACCCCCCAATATGATCATCCCCGTGCAAAGGACCCCCATCCTAAAATGCAGGTATGTATTTTCCTGTATAAATACTCAATTTATACAGTGAAAAATTAGTTTTAGCTCCTAAAACGTACTGCCAGATTCTGGGAGATAAATTCTTCAAACAGTGGTACAAGAAGATGTGATGCTGGTTCTTCAAGAGTCACTCAAAACTTATCTGTCCATAAAGCCTATGAAAAATCAGTCTTAATGCATTTCACAACACTTCAGCTTGTTATTCTTATTAAGTCAGGGTCATTTTTTAGGATTTTTTTTACCCAAGAAAAGTCTCTGAGAACCTAACACATTGCCCTTCTGGGGACTTCAGGAAGGTTGCAGTTCTGGAAAATGGTGGCACTGGAG
>JAFVLL020038121.1:0-19851 GCA_021397915.2 Tor tambroides
AAAAAACTGTCCAAACCTACCTGGCCCTACGTGAAAAATTAATTGCCCCCTCCTCTTAAATCATGAAAGAACTGTGATTAAATACATTATTTTAGAAAGCTGAGTTAAATTTCACCAGCCACACCCAGGCCTGATTACCGCCAGACCTGTTGAATCAAGAAATCACTTAAATAGAACCTGTCTGACAAAGTGAAGCATTTTTAAAAGGAAGGGGGCAAATACCTTTTCACGACACTGTGTGTTGTATATGTGTGATATATATATATATATAAAATTAACTGTAATAATCCAGTGAGATTTTTGTTTGCACAAGGAGTCTGGCAACAGCAGTGCTCCACACAGAGATCTGATCTCATCATCATCCAGTCTGTCTGGAATGACCTGAAGAAACAGAACAAACTGAGACAGACTAAACCCAGAAGAACTGTAGCAACGTCTCCAAGATGCTTCAAGAAACCTATACCTGCAAAGCTACATTACTGTTAAAAGTTTTAAGCACTTGTGTAAAAATGCTGTAAAATGAAGATGCTGTCAAAAATAATGTCATAAATAGATTTTCTTTATCAAGTAACTTCTATTAACTAAATTAAATCAACATTTGGTGTGACCATCCTTTGCATTTAAAGCAGCATTTGCCCTAGGGGCACTTGCGCATAGTTTTTCAGGAAGCTTTGCAGGGAGGTTTCTTGAAGCATCTTGGAGAACAAAAATCTCACTGGATTATTACAATTAATGGCAAAATGAATGTTTGGAAATATAAATTGATATTTCCTACTGACACACTACTGCAAAAGATAGAAAGAGATAGAAACCATTTTTTAGCTGGTGAAAATAGTGTTCTAATAATTTTGGCCACCACTGTACGTGTGTGTAACCTTTTTGCTTCTTTTAGTAGTAAGCGGCACAACCTGAACCACAGTAACTGTAGCAATACATTAGGAGGGTTGCTGTGTCGTCATGGCAACGACTAAACGGCACAGGAAAGAACCACTCTCTATTCTCCAGCAAGGTGGGCCCACAGGAAACCCATGAACACGGTTATTTCCTGTCGCTCACTTTCTGCCACAGACCTCAGGTCAGTTTTGCTGTACTCTCACCAATACAAGCGAGACTGCGGCATCTGATCTCAGGTCATTGTAAAGGAGCAACATAACACAATGAAAATATAATTCAACATAAAACATTTTAATTGACGATTGATTCATTCGTTCAGTCAGGAGCCCTTAAAACATTTAACACCAATGAAGATCAGAAACAAGGCATTCTCCTTGGAAGCTTAAAACTGATTAAAAAAAGGCATTTTTGGAACAAATTCATCTTGTAAAGATAAGTGTCAAAAAGTAAATAAACACATCCACTTTTATCCTGAAACTGACAGCCAAGTCAATTAAAACTTTTTTCCCCCAACAAAATCTTAAAATTATTTAAAATCAATTTAGAGGGGTCATTTCATACATTATTTTTCCCCTGAGGTTTACAGTGTAATGTTAGTAATTTTTTTGTGCCAAAAACAGTCATTTACAGGAAAAAAAAAAAAAAACATTTTACACTCTCTCTGAAATATTAAAAGGTCTGTCTGGTGCATTGCCTTTAAGACTTTCATATAAAAATGAGGAGCAGGACTTAGCATTTACACACGGGCGGTCAATAAAGTTATTCTTCAATAAAAGTCTCTTATCAAATGTTAAAACTGATTTCTGTCGCTAAAAACGAACATCTGCCTCTCGTTTCTAATGTTGGGATCCTTTGGAAGGACGTGCAGAGTGTAGGCACTACACACAGTTAGAAACACGGACAAAAATGCTTCTTAATGAGTATTTAATTAGTCTTTTAAGTAAAATATCTAAAAAGACTTAAAACTAGATCAATTTACTTGAGAAACAACACTTCATAAAGATATGAAGACTTGTCATAGACTCTCTTGAATAGCATTTTGTCTTGCTGCACTATCAAATAAAAATACTTGTATTAAAGATATATCATGCAGTGCTGTTTCCTAAGTAAATCCATCTTGTTTTGAGTTTTTTTTTAAAGATTTTTTACTGAAAAGTCTCATTTAAAAACTAATTTTAAGAATAAAATGCATTAAGAATATGATGTTTTGTTTTTGCAGGAAATTGCAATGAGAAGCAAATTTTAGGTTCTGAAAGTTGTAATATATTTCCCTTATACAAAATTGTAATTTTAAAAGAAACTGATTCCTCACAATAAGAATCAACCCAAAGACAATAAATTGGATGCTTAGAATTTGATATGAGTGCAATTAAAGGGGCAGTCTCCAATTACTGTGACAGCCAGGGTAATAATTAAAGTACAAAAACATCCAACAATAACAACATTTTCATATACTGCTGTGGTGACTCTCCATAATTGTTTCAATCTCTAATTACAGGGATCGCCACTGTGTTGTTTCTGCAATTAACAGAGTTTGCCTTTAAACTGTACATAAGGTGAAAGTATCTTTCATAAAAAAAATGTATTTGACAGTTGCGTTGCACAAACTTGTTTCTATCAACTGTTACTCTATTTCCTGGCTTTATCGAGCAGGTCTGTGAAAACATCCAATTGTGTTGGGTCCTGTCCAGCAGCTAGCTCAGGCTTGTGCTTCTCCAGCCAATCAGACGTGTGCATCTGCTGTCGCAGAGTACCAATCAGAGAGTCCAGACTCTCTGAGTGCATGTCGGATTGGCCGTTAATAACTGCAAAGTTCTCATCAGCCAATGAGATGGGCTCTGTCTTAATATGTACTGTGTCAAGTTTGGTTTGAACGCTTGAAGTCTTGAATGTCTGGTCTTTGCATTCATCTATTGTCTTAGTATCTTCCCTCCTCGCTGTCCCACGGCTGTCATCCTGTTTGTCACTTGTTGTCCGCTGTGTCTCAAGCACTGAAGAGCCCTGAAGTTCTTCTAATGCATTTTTTATCCTCTGCACACCTGAAAAACAAGGATGTGAAAGGAATAAATGCCAATCACATCTTATCTCACTCCGTAGGAGACACTACAAGAAGACAGGAACTGAAATGGAAATGAGAGCCATCGACAGACCTAGCTTTAGTTTGTGCAGTTGATCAGTGAAGATGATTCTGAACCAGCCTGGAGACACACAGCTGAAGGCCTGACCGCAGCTCAGCAGAACCTTGTGCTTGAGGAAACACCTCCACAGAGACAGCTCCTCAGCAAACGTCTTCTCATTCAGATACTACACAAACACCAAGACATTATACAGAAATTGGCTGAACTTGACTGATTTCAAAAGTTTGGATGCAGAAATCTGTTCTGAAGGTGCTCACTTTGCTCAAGTCCGCCCAAATGAAGAAACCCGCACTCCTGTGCAGGAAAGTTATGTCCAGTTTCTTCAGCTCTTCTGTCATGAAGCTGTGAGCCTCTCTTAGCCTGTGTCTGTTTTCTGGAAGAAACTCACTGTTCAGCCAGTCTGGAAACAGCAAGAAATATCCCTCAGTTAAGTGCTGTTGTGAATGAATCATTCTTGTCAAATAATTAATCTAAATGATCTGTTCATTAAATAGACTGTTACTGTATTTGAGTTTAACTCAGTGACTCGAAATACAAATCATGTTCTCACGCAGTGAAAAAAACATCTTGGAGCAAAGAGAAAACTGACAACATGCCAAGAAACAAGACAGAGCAGGTTACTTTAGGTATGAAACAAAGTCTCAGCTTTCAAATTTTTTCATTATTAAGAAATTCAAAAAAATAAACTTTTTTGTGGCTCTTTAATGTGATGTGACAGATCACTGTAGCACCTCAGTTCAAGTAGCACGTGAAGCAATCATCTCTTCCTCATTACTAGTTATAACATGAAATAAACATGAATGAACATCAGAAGGTATCGTTTCAACAATGGAAAGATGTCACTACACACCATTTTTCAAGACCAATTTCTGCCTGGATTGTTTGTCGGATAAAAATGGCAGATTCGGCGTTATGATTGGTCAGATCGCCTGTCAATCAAAATCCCTGAGAAGGGTAAATTGCACACCAGAAGGGAAGGTTAGTGAATAATGACTTAAATTTAGGTCTATTTACCATTTAAAGCAATTGTATAGCTTCAGCTTCAAATATAGTCATATAGACCATTTTTATGATACTTTTACGGTGCAATCAGTCCTAATTTATCACAATTACAAAACACTCACTGTGCAGTTAAAAGTAAATATTAAGTTTGAATCAAGCCAGTACACCAAAACTGTAGTATTCTAAAAACGCGTATAGCGCGAAAGGTTAAGGGTACATTTACATGACAACAATGTACTTTATTTTTATTTTTTTGCATTTTGCAAAGTTTCACATACAGACACAACAATTGTTGTCAAATGATCCCCATTCACACAGAGCCGCGAAATGACTAAAAATGCTGTATTATGCATGCCAGGCCAGTAGTTGGCAATGTCACTTCGTAAAGAAGCACTATGCGACTATGCACAAACCTATAAACTGAACATGTATGTATGCATTTCCACAAATTTGAATTTTTTTTAGCTTACATGGAGACAATAACAGTATGGGTTTCAAAAACTTGCACTTTGAAATCGGTTTTCAAAAGTTTACATTTTCAGGCCCACAAACACAATTGTTGTGTAAATGAAAGGCCAAGAAGCATACACAGTTTTCCATTTTTAGTTGAAAACGGTGTCATGTAAACACCCCCTAAGTCCATAAAAGCATGAAAAAAACAACCACCAGAAACAGTATACCATCCTTTTGACAGTATGATTTGGGACACACAAACACTAATTTTACATACTAGACAGGATGAAATGTATATGATTTGTGAATCAGCCTTCAGTCATAGAGTGAAAAACAGACAAAACATTGACAAAGCCAGGGAGAAAATGTGTACCTCTGTCTCTGAGAAGCTGTGCCATCTGGTACTGTGTGGGTCCTGGGACTCCGTGGAAGCAGCCCAGCTGATCCAGGGCCTGAACCAAATCTCTATTCTCAGAGTAGACCATGCCAACTCGCATTCCTGCCATAGCAAAGTCCTATACGTGTACACAACAACATTTAAATGCAATAAAGCAATGCCAAGAATCTGAGGAAATGCTTTTCCCAGTTGAAATAGTGACATACCTTACTGACGCCCCACATAATGTGGGTTCTTTGGGGATCTGGCAACCTGTGGAAAAATTTGTGATGATTAGTACAAGCAATTTTCACATGTACTTAGGGCTGGACGATATGGCCAAAATTTATACCATGATATATTTCTTAATTTTGGTCGATATGATATATTTCCGATATCGAAATAAACAATATTTTAAAAAGCCTCAGAAAAACTGCCAAGAACACCCACAATGGAAATATGTAGGCCTACCCACAAACTTATATAATATTTTAGAAATAAAAATGGTACAAATAAATTAATGGTCAACTTTTATTTGTATTTAGCCTTCATACACTGTCAAATAAACAAAAAGCCAGAAAACTCTCAGACTCACCTTATTAATATTAATATAGTTAACTTTAAACTGTAACACATACATGAAGGCTGATTATTTTTTAGATTGAAACAAAAGTGCTTCAGCCAGGATAAAGAATATGAAAAGTGCTCAGAGTTGCTGCAGAAAACAGAAAAAAGTGATGTTGCTGGAGACGGGCTTATTGAAAATGCAAATTCATTTTGCCAGCAGGAGGTGCTTTTGGAGCAGCAAAAACATCGGTTTCCCCGGTAACGGCTGTACACAAAGTGCTCTGCTCATAAACACTACTTTATCAGATAAAATGAAAATGACATCGACACTTTTCTGAAGACAAAAAACACCCACAACGCATTTTGATTATGAAACATGTAGTGCTCATGTTTATTCAATTAAGTCAAACTGTCAAAGCTTTTTGGAAAATCTATTTGTGACAGTCAGTGTTCATATTGTAGTGGGCCGCCACAAATAAATCACTGTATGGTAAACACTGGTAATGTATACTGAAATATCGGAAATGTGTTTAAAAAAAAATCATATCACCATTAATGAAAAAACTATATCGCAATATAATTGATATTGAATTATTGTCCAGCCAAACATGTACCCCGAGCAAAAAGAGCCCTTTCTGACATTACAATAAAGATTAAAATAATACTTTAGCTAAAAATTTTAATTCTGTCAACAAATTGTAATTTTGGGACAAAATACACTTTTAAGGGATTTGGCCAGAATTCATTAAACACAAGATTCAATTTTCCTTGACACCTAATGAAGTACGTTTCAATTTCAGCTCAGGGCATATTAGTTCATTAAGCAGAAAACTAAGTAAATTAGAAATAAAAAAGCACAAAAATAAGAGAGAGAGAGAGAGTTTATGTGCATGTCTCTCACCCATCCAAGCTGAGAACACTGCAAAACGTGCCTGTCTCGTTGAACACGGAGAGCATGTAAATCTCATCCACGATCACATGAAGCTTGTGCCTGGAGCAAATGAGTGAGAAAGAATGAATAAATTAGTGCCGCTGAGGGCAGAAATTAAAATTCAAATGACATTCGTGAACACAAATGTAATTTCTCGTCAATAGCGTGCAACTTAATGAAGCATGTGAAAACATTTGGCAAACAAAGTGCGATCACAGACCCATAATTTTGGCAACCAGAAAGTTTTTCATCATTTACTCATCATCATGCTGTTCTAAAACTTTTTTGAAGAACGCCGTTTTCCATACAACAAATAGGCAGGGTGCCAAGCTCTGAAGTGCAAATGTGATTTTTGATACTTTTATGATACTCTGATCAATAATTGTTTTTATTATATGGAAAAAGAGCAGCATAAACATTCTTAAAACCATCGACATTAAACAAAGTTATGTGGGTTTTGTAATAACAAGCCATTAATATTTCTGTATTGATAAAATGTCATTGGCTTCCAGATATTAAAGATCAGCAGCTTTGGTTCAGTGCTTGTAAGAAACAGTTTAAACTCACATTTTGGCAAACTCTAGAAAGCTGATCATCTCTTCAGATGAGTACACTTCTCCCAGTGGATTGTGGGGGTTTAAAAGAATAAGGGCTTTGATGTTCAATCCCTATATAAAGAGAGTACAATTTTAAGAGAGTCATACAATGTGAGTTTCAAGCATGTACACTGTAAAAAGTTGAGCCAACTTAAAATTTTAAGGCAACCAGCTTCAGCAGATTTTTGAGTTCTCTCAACTTATTTTTGTAGAAGATTCTCAACTTTTTGTTGTATAAACTTAAAACAACAAGTTGAGAAAACTCAAAAATCTGCTGAAGCTGGTTGCCTTAATTTTAAGTGGGCTCAACTTTTTTTTTACGTTTATGTTTAAGTACAAAAAAAATATTAATAACCTCTTTTTTGGCCTCTTTAAGAGAGTTCTCCAATTTCTCAACAGTTAGCTGGAATGGTCTGACATCACTTCCTGTGGGCTGTACCAACACAAACAGAAATATAAGATGTATAGCTACAAGAAACAAAAATAAAACAGCAGAAAACCACTATAACATGCCAATGTTACATTATGAAATATTACGACTGGACTTTTGCTAACCACCTGACTGTAAAGTGGCACATGGTGTAGTTTGACACTGCTGTACAAGCCCACATCCTCCGTAATCACACCATAGAAGGGTGCAGGGATGAGAATGGCATCTGTAAAACACACACAATATCAAGTAACATTTCAACACACGTACGGCCACTTACGGTTTAATTTTGCACCATTAATAAAAAATACATATTTTCTCATTTCATAAAAAGGTTGTAATAGAGTTATAAATTGTTTAGTATCCATCCAATGACTTTCAGTAAATTTTGGTAGTAAAAAACAAAATCAGTGTACCAAATCATCATATTAGAATGATTTCTGAAGGATCATAGGATACTGAAGACTGGAGTAATGATGCTGAAAATTCAGCTTTGCTTCAAAGGACTAATTTACATTTTAAAATACATGAAAATGGAAAACAGCTCTTTTAATAAATTGTAATAATAACTCACATTATTAGCCTTTTCCCTGTATTTTTGATCAAATAAATGCAGCCTTGGTGAGAATATGCAAAAATCTTACAACCCCGACAAAATTAGTCATGAGACCAGACATATTCTGTGTTGACCAGATGGTCTGATACCTTCTGGGTCACAGAGCGTAGCTGCCAAAGCCGAGAACAGAGACCCACAACCGTTCATAACAACGACCTGCGAAAGAACCGAAGAAAATAAGCATGTGGTCTGAATTTCTCTTTTGACAGAAAGAGGAAGACTAACAGAAATAATACCATATAATAATGTAACACTGATGTAGAAAAAGCAGAAAAACACTCACGTTCTCTGGTTTTAGCGGTTTGGGACAACGGCAGTAGTCTGACAGGAACTTAGCAACTTCCTCTCGAAGGCTTTGGGGAAAAGAACATCAATACTGTGAACTGAAAGCTGAGCATGGGATTTTACACAAACGCTGAAAGTCAAATTAATTATAGATTTTACAGAAAAACAAACACAGTTAAAAGAAGTTTAAGGAAAAATGGTGGCTTACAAACTGTGGCCTTTCCAGTCGGGGTATTGTAAGAAAGCAGGTTCGATGTGAAGCATGTCAGGTCGCATCAGCTGTTGGAGATACCAAGAATCAATCAACAATGATTGCAACGTGTAATATCCAGGCTCAATAACAACTTTTTATATTTCTGTGCATATAAAGGTTTTTGAAAGCCTTTCTTGTTGTAACAACACTAAAATATTCTTCTGAAGACAATGTGAGTGGTGCTTGCCTGTGCAAAACTTGATAGGGTGCTGTAGATGGTTGCTAGGACATTGGTATGCAGTTTCTAAGGTGTTCTGAATGGCATTTAGCTTGTTTTAATTCAGTTGCTATAGGGTGTATTCAGTTGCTCACTGGCCAAAAGAGCACATTCCCCAAGACTCCAAGATAGTGTGATATATATTTTAATGGGATTTTTTTTTTCTTTCTCAATTTTATTGCCCACCAGGCGAAAATCATCGCTAATGAAAAAGGATCTCTGCTAATGAATGCTAAAGAAGTAAATCACATCTCTTACTCTTTTCTGCAGGAGGTCAAAGCACAGCTTGTTTTCACTGGTTCCTAAGTTTATAATGCCCTGAAATAAATCATATTAAAAACCACAGCAAATTACCACACAGCAGAAGCTAGATAAACACAAAAATTGTATTAAAATGAGCAAACCACACAGATTTGTTTATGACGTCCCAAGAGACTTGTGACCAAAGCAGTGCCTGTAAAACCAAGACTTGGTTTGTCTTTAATATCAGAAAAAATGAGTTCACTCTCATACAGAGAATGAGCTAAGAGAGTGACTGGAGATGGGTAATATAATTTCACAAAACTTCTCAAATGTAAAGTCTTTTTGAGATTATATTAATCTTGAATTAAACTCGTTTTAGAAATAAATGATGAAAATTATTTAAAAAGGAACATGAATTTGTCACACTGCAAGATGATTTAAAATGAACTAATTAAGGAAAAGAGATTATTCAAATTGTACAAAAAGGCCAGGCACAGTTACACTTTAATTGTAAATTCAATATTTTAAATTTACCAGTCATGAGTCATTTGTTCATTTCTGCATGAAACATGCAGTAGACATTTTTCTTGATGTGGAAAAATAAATAATATTTTTTTTACTTTTATATACCAACACTAAAGTTCAAATGTTAGGGGTCAGTAATTTTTTAAAATATTTTTGATAGCTTCTTATGCTCACCAAGCCTGTATTTACTTATTTACTTAAATACAGTAAAATTGATATTTCTGAAATAATATTACAATTTATAATAACCATATTTTAAAACGTTATTTATTCATGTGATGGTAAAGCTGAATTTTCAGCATCATTACTCCAGTCTTTAGTGTCACATGATCCTTCAGAAATAATTCTAACATGCTTATTTGCTGCTCAAGATACATTTATTATGATGTTAAAAACAGCTGTTATTTAATATTCTTGTGAAAACTGTTCATATATTTTTATTTAAGATTCTTTGAAGAATACAAAACCCAAAAGAGCAGCATTTATTTAATTTGCTGGCACATTTAATCAATTTAAAGTGTCCTTGCTAGATTAAATGATTAATTTCTTTAAAAAAAAATACTTACAGTAGTGAGGGTATATAAAAGTATATAATTTATCATATATTTTTCCATACCCAGACCAAAGTACACTATAATTCATGCAGAAATGATCAAATGATTGAAAAAAAGAACAAATCTTACTGCAGTGTATACACCCACTGTATACTAAATTAAAAAACAACAACAACATCTGCAATAATTAATAATAATAAAGCAGTACTGTTTCCAGGAAGACTAACATGAGGGTTTGAATCCTCATCGTGCTTGTTGGCACGATACTGATTGTAGCCTTCCTGCAGGATTCCCTGGTGCCGCATGCTATTGCCACAGCGGGACAGGTACGGGCTGTACTGGGCCATCTGATCACCCCAAAGCATGCTGGGTACAGCTTTGGCACTGCTGGGCAACAAGGTTTGTGAGGTGCTGGGCCCCGGGAGCGTTTCCCTACTGGTGGAGGCACTCGAGTCTTCCGTCCCACGTGTTGAACTCAGGACTTTGGTCAACATGGACATGAGACGAAACTCATGATCTCTCTCCTGCTTCGCTCGTCTCTCCTCCTGCTGCTCCCTCCGCTCCTCAGCCCGCGCCTCCTGCCGCATCCGGGCCTCCTCCAGAGCCAGGAAACGTTCTTCTGCTGTCTGCTGCCAGCTTAGATATCCAGCCAGAGCTTTCGATAACACCCCATCGCCCCCACGTCCCACTCTCCGACGCTTCCTCTGATGGAACGATCCGGAAACCCCTTCTTGGTCGCCATGGCTACCTCCGTCTCTCATCACAATGGGAGCTGTTGCCGGGGATACACCCGCACCGGAGGAGCCAGTCATGTTCTGGTCACTGCAGTCTGTGGTGTGATATCATCAGAAATGAAACATTAAATCAGTCAATCAGAGATAAAAGACCAAATAAAAACTTAATTAAAAATTAACTAAACAATTATCTCAACATTTTATTGAAGCGACAGTTGGTGTGATTACATGCCAATGCTGTCAAGAACATCTGTGGTGATGAAAGTAAGCCACTGGATGGAAAATCACTGCCAGCAGAGACACAACAAAGGGTTTGGCATAAATACTGCAATAATGCACTGTTAAACTGCACATACCTTCTAAACAAATATGGAAAATATCAGCTAAAACTGGTAGGTCAGGCTTATAGTTCAATGTAATCTTGACGTTACATCACTGTGATACTATTTTATGCACATTTTTGTGATGAAAATATTATAAAGAGTTCCTGAAGGTCAACTGGTACAGCAAGGTCATGGGTTTCATGCATATACAAATGAAATGCACAAAAAATAAATTGATAATAAACATGCCAGCCAAAAGCGAAAAAGTATAAATAAAATTAGTGCTATTTAATCGCGATTAATCGCATCCAAAATAAAAGTTTTTGTTTACATTATATATGTACATGTACTGTGTATATTTATTATGTATATGTAAATACACACACATACAGTATATATTTAGAAAATATTTACATTTATGCATTTATATATTCATATTCTTATTTTATATTATATAGAAAAATATTTAATATATAAACATATTTTTCTAAAATATATACATGCATGTGTTTGTATTTATATATACATAAAAAAACATGCACAGTATACACATATTATGTAAACAAACACTTTTATTTTGGATGTGATTAATAGTTTGACAGCACTAAATAAAATATACACCACATTAGTTTGTGGTCAGTAAGATTTCTTTTTTTTTTAAGAAATTGATACTTTTATTTAGCAAGGATGCATTAAACTGATAAAGTGACAGCAAAACATTTATAATGTTACAAAAGTCTTGTATTTCAAATAAATGATGTGCTTCTGATTTTTGTAATATTCTGAAAAAACGTATCACGGTTTCCACAAAGCAACTGTTTTCAATAAGAAATGTTTCTTAAGCATCAGCATATTAGAATGATTTCTGATGGATCCTGTGACACTGAAGACTGGAGTAATGATGCTGGAAATTCAGCTTTGCATCACAGAAATTAATTGCATTTTTAATATCCATTAAAATAGAAGCAGTTATTATAAGTTGTAATAAAATTTCATAATTTTACTATAATGTTACTGTATTTTTGATCAAATAAATGCATCCTCGGTGAGCAAAAAAAAAAAAAAAAGTCTTTCAAAAACATTTTAAAAAAATCTTACCAATCCCAAACCTTTGAATTATCTTAAGCAGATGGTGGTTTGTTACTGTTTCTCTGTAGTTACTGAAGTCAAGGCAGATGTTTTTATTTTTTAAATATCATTCAAACAAACATTTATCTTTCTGCTTATAAATTGAATACTATTGCTGCAAACTGTGCTGATTTCAATATGTGACCAAAGTAACATTTTCTACCTGGCTAACATAGATGATGATTTGTCAATTAGTAATGATCAAAATTGCAAGAATAACTTGTGATAACCATCAGTTAGAATGAGTTGAATATTTCTAACTAATTTGTAACTTATAATATTACATTGCACGCCATTGTTTTCCAGATGTTATTGCAAATTAAAAGCACTAGTATGTTTCTGTTCATACATGTTCACATACATATATGTTTATATACATATGTGAAAATTAATTTTCATAAAATTGTGGTGGGGCCAGTGAAAATGCTGCCAGGGCGAACAAAAATCTGAACTACTTGCCTCCCAAAAATCTCAATTATTGATAAATATGCATTTATACACACTGATCCATCTATCTATCTATGCAGCAAGCATCTTTATAATGGAATATGTGTATATTGTGTAGTACATCATGCAGATGATGTTTGGTTTCTGTTGCACTGTGATGTGTATCAGTATTTAGACATCCAAATCTGTTAATCCATTCATCCATCCATATCAATAGACCGTTCAGGATACCTGATGGGGAACAGATGACATGCGTGTTTCCCTGCTCTCCGTCCATCTCAGTGTTCTCCTCTGTGTTTGGACCCGCATGTTTGTGCTCAGCGGCGCCTGCTTCATCATCCTCATCAACAGGTCCGAACTCATAGAGCATCTCAGGCGGGCCCACCGCTTCATCATCCGAGCTCATAACCTCCGTCTTGATCTCCAGAATTTCACCTGCTCTGGGCGGGTGACCCGGCGCCTCTGACCCCTGCATTCCGGTTACCTGGTTCGTCACCGTCCCGCCCCATAAAGGCAAAGTCGAACCGGAGGTTGCGGCGGATCGGTTACTCTGCGCCCTCTCCATCAGCTCGTAATACCTCGCGGATCTCAAAGTCTTCTGCTTGTACTCCAGCTTCAACTTTTTGATCTTCTCCCTGCATTGATCCCCGGTCCGATTGATGCCCTTCTGCCGCAGAGTGCTGGCGATTCGGTTGAACACATGCTGGTTCCGGAGGCAGGTCACTAGCTCGGTTTGGACGGGCACGTCTGACCAGATCTGCAGCAGCTCCAGCACCTCTGGCTCGGACCAGTTGCTGCCGCGTTCGTACTTTTTACCGTAGACGTGAATCAGATGCATTGCAGCACTACAACTAAAGCTACAGTGTTATGTTTATAGACTGCTGCAAGTATGTTCACGCATTGGTGTGGTGCCGCGTTTATATGACTAAAAGCAAATGCATTAAAACAGTAAAACTCCAACGTGTGAGTTTCTGTAATCAATCATCTAAAACGAAGGCTGGTACTTTACCCCGACTGGAACCAGATTCCCTTACTTTCTAATAACAGTCTCGATCATACATTTTCTGCCCGATGCTTTTGTTCTTTATTCAAACAAGTCCTGATACATCCGGGTTCACGGCACATGCGTGCTGCCCTTATTCCGGGATAAATTTGGACCGTGACAACAAAGAACGGCGCTGCGCATGCGCTGAAAGAGGACCGTTGAAGCAAGAGACCCATTTATTGCATAGGCGCGCCATCTAGCGCTTACACTAGCATGTTTTAAATATTGCATGATATTTATTTACTTATTTACTTTTATTTATTATTTGTGAATGTTATTAGATAAGAATCAAATTAACATATATATGTTTTTCGTTACTTTAGTGTGTCTGATGTTTAACACATTACATTAAGGTTTCATTTAGCTAACTACTATACATTAGTTAACATGAACTAACCATTAAAATACTTCTAAAGCATTTATTAATCTGATTTAATATTAATTTCTACATTTGCACAAACATTATTGAATACAGTATTAAATGTGTTTACATTATTTGGACATGAGCAATCAGTTGTAGTATTTTAATGAATTGACGTTATCAAATATTAATAAACATTGTAACAAATGTGTTATTGCTCATTGTTAGTTAAGTCAATGCATTAATAAAGAGATACACATTTTCTTATGGTGATTCTCATTATTGTAATATAGATACTATTTCTGTTACAGTTAGCATAAATGAAAAGCAATAAAACAAATCCCAGCATGGAGTATAAATAATTTATGATTTAATTAATGGATTCCATCTTAAATCCATCCTTTCAGTCCTAAACAAGAATGAAAGTGCGACGTAAATAAAAGATTCATTTTTTTATTATTTGAGGAAGCTGGAGGCTTAAGCCTTGAATCTGTGCTGCCTTTTTTTTTGTGATACTTTGGCAATAAAATAAAAATGATGGAGGGACAAACAAAATCAGCTTAGCAGGAGCTTGGTTCAGTGAGGATGAATCCTTGAAGGAAATTCTGTTTTCATTCGTGACCTGCATGCTGCTGCTTTCGGAGTAAAAATATTGACAAAACTGTAAATCTAATATATGTCTTTCAAAGCAAACATTATGCTGATTACATTCAGCTCTCCACACTGAGAAGGATCCAACTGTAATCTGATTTATTCACAGCAATGAAAATTCTGTCATCATTTATTTATTAGTCACCAGTCACTTGCATTGTGTATGCATTAAAAATGAACAGTTCCTAACATGAACAGTCTTGCAACATTGGTCAGAATATTCATTTCTGGATGAACTGTTTCTTTAAGAACGTTAAAATAACATTAAATATATGCATTTGCTACTGGTACTGTATTTGAAAGAGGTCTGTGATTAGGTCAAATTTTAATTATGAACAGTGTGTCTGAATCCTGCAGATGGAGCCCGCGAATCGCAGACCCCAAGCAGGCTCATGCCATGACGTACTTCCTGGGAATTGTAGGCCACTTGTGATTAGCAGGGATTTGTGTACGGATGTATTACGGAGCCCGTTATGTCTGTAGAACAATAAAGAAGACGCTACCGATGGCACGTGACTCCACAGAGGTTTTGTTTGCAAACATTTAGATATTAAGTATACCATGTAAACTGGCAGACACAAGATTAATAAATAATTAAAGATAAAGGACTACAGGAAGACACGCGCGCTGTTGAAAGTTTCATCGATCTGCGCGCTCTCGCCGCGTGATGCTGAGTTGAGTTCGCTGGGGTCTCGCGGAACGGCGCGAATACTCCGTAACGGTTTCTCAGTGGATGTACTTTAAATTTCTGTCGTGAGCGGTGAGAGGAGTTCATTTCGGAGCTGTAGTCTGAAATATGAGCCCGTTACCGGATTCCGAGGCTGTGTGAAGCGCAATGACATCTCGGTTCGTGTTTGAGGAGGGGTCAGCGGTCTCATTTCTGAGGTAAATGACAGTTGCTGTGTTTGTCGTTGTTCAATTTCATTAGAACGGAAAACTGAGGTGAAGTTAAAGAAAAGAAAGTTTTTATTTATTAAATTTATGTCATATTAAGCTTTAACGTTTTAGTCAAACTTCTAAGAACAGTTCAATATAATTTGCTCTGAATAATGTTAATTTTTTTGACAGTTTTTGTTTTTTATTTGTACAGCATATTTGTGTTTTCGCTCATTTTTACAGATGACAAAAAGTGACCGTTTAGTTTTTTCTTTTACACACATTGGTTTGAGGAAACCTAATTGGTGTATTATTTTGTACTATCAAAAAATGTGACCAATAGGGATAATGATACTTCACTCAAAAATAAAAATTCGTTCAACCTACTAATGTTGTTCCGAACCTTTATGGCTTTATTTACACAGTAACACACAAATGGAAATGTTCGCCAGAATGACAGTCTCGGTCACCGTTCACTTTCATTGCTCCTGTTTCCATACAAATAAAATGAACAGTAACTGGAGGCTGTCATTCCGCCGCACGCCTCCTTTTGTTATTTTCCACGAAAGAAAAAAAGCACGTAATAATATTTTCAATTTTCTAAACTGACTTCAAATCCTCCGAAAGATTTATTATCGTATTGCACGCCCAGAGTTTTCAGCGTAATTGAATGATTTCTGTTGCTCTTACTGATTTACGGTGCACGTGAGCTCCGCGTGAACCAAATAAATATTCATACTGTTTAGTGCAGTAAATATACTCAAAGCGAGCATAAAGACACTATTGCTATACTCTTTGTCTCACGTAGTTCATATTATGACTGTGATGGTCTTTAAAGAATATCAATCATTATATTTTTATTACATAAATATTATAAATGTATTTTGACTTGTCTTGAAACATTCATTCTTTTGGCAGGTTTGCTTATGAAACCTAGTTCACCCAAAGGGCTTTTTTGAACAGGCAGTGTGGTCATCTTCTGTTCTGATCTTGACAAGAGAGAGAGAAAGGAAAAAAGAGGTAGAGATAAACAGCGTAAATGTGCGCTGTCTCTCTCCCTGTCTAATGAGTGACTAAGCACTTCGGTTCCTGCCCTCACAGAGCCATCATGGATCATTAAAGCTTTAGTAGTTGTAGTTGTGTTTGATGAGGAGTTATTAAGGCATAGTAATTACTGTTCTTTTTTCCCCAGAGAGCATGCTATAAAAATTTGGCCCTCCTAGCCAGCATACAGTAGCATCGCCCGGGATGGCGCCTCTCACAAGTGTGCAATCTGTCAGATCCTCGGAGACAGCTAGATAATCTTTCTTTCCATTTGATTCAGGCCTTAACGGGTGCTCAGAGTCATTAAATATGAAAAATAAATCGTTTGAAGTGTTGAATGAAGATTGATGTCCGACCTCCTAAAAGATCACGAAGTTCTACGTGACTGACTTCACATTAATTTGAATGTCATTTTGGCTTTGTGACCTGTTCCTGAAGCATTGGGAATTTGTGATTTACTAGAAATGCACTCTGTAATTTTTCAGTTCTAGGAAAGCTGTTGATAACCAATTATTTTCATCGTTTCTGGTCAATGTTGCGTTTGCAACGCAATTACCAGAATTCCCTCTGGCCTGGTTCCACGTTCTGCTTGTAGGCTGAAAAAAAGTGGTCTTCTGCCTTGTTTCCAACGCACAAAATAGCACAAAGACTTTGTCAGATCTAATAAAGAGAAGAAAAGACAAGCCACAAGCCCTGTTCGTATGTCAGAACAGCAGTTGACTTGAAATCAACAGCCTTTCTGTTACATCTTACACGTGCTGCGTTCTAAAGGTGAATCCTTCATTACCTCCTACGTTTATCCATTAGAAGAAGCTTTCACAAGTGGCTGCATTATTAAATTAGTCTTGTCGAGACAAGCGAAGATTGAATACGGGGGACGGTTAACCTGAATGGCAGTTATTTGACAATGCAGAAAATGGCTAAGAGGCGGAAAATAATTTTCTGAGAGCTGACCTCTTTTCCATTAGCTGTCTTATAAACTTATTTTAGCTGCTAATTGACCGAATCTTCTTAAAATGGGCTTAATGAAATCTATTAATTGGTATAAACTATCGATTAGGTTTAGATATGACGGGCATTGCTTTTGCGGTTACAGTGAAACGTATGGGTACAGTATCTCTCTTTCTCTCTTCCTCACTGTCTCTCTCATTTTCTGTGCTTGCGGAGGTGTGACATTCGCAGGTTCCATCAGTAAGACACACATGGTTTTCTCCTCTTTCCTCTCCAGCTCACTGCTCTGTGCCAGCCCTTAATGAGCTCTGTAATGCAGATTTTAGACGTGACGATTTGTTTGTTTCTTCAGCAGGCCTTTTACCAAGATACTCACTTCTTCCTACCAGGATCTGCTATTTAAATGCTAAACTCTGCATTGTAGCCGTCATACTCCGTGGAATAGTTTTGCTAATGGCATTCTGTTGTTTTTAAACCTTGTTTTAAAAAAACACTGTGCAGGTTGGCGCAATAATTTTAACACTATATTCCTAGACCTTGTGCATCACGCCTTCGCTTTAGAAGGAAATACTATGAATTTGCATGCTTGCTGTCTTCGAAAGCACACGCCAGGCTTTATTGTTCATGCTCTGTTTTGTTGTAGAGGGCGTCGGGGGTTATATGCCAAGCCCTGAGCCAAGCTTTGAGCTTACTTACACAGTCAGCAAGAACTGAGCCGTCTCTAAGGTGCTGCTCAACTCTCATGGGACTCCCTCTTGCCGTGTCTGAGAGGTTCTCTGATGGATGGTGCAGTGCTCAAGCGACATGGTCATCATCCCAATGTAACCTTGTGTAAAACACCTTCTGTCTTTCCCTGACCATAACTGTTGTTCCCAAATTGTTCTTCAGGTAGAAACAGGATTCATTATAAAAGGGCATTATAAAAGTAAGTGTGCACTCACACACACAGTTTGAGGTCAGTATAGTAGTTTTCTTAAAGAAATTAGTACTTTTGTCCAGCAATGATTCATTAGTTTGATCAAAAGTAACAGTATGATTTAGGGGTGACCCCGAATAGTCGAAGATTCGATACTTTGTTAGGATAAGCCTGATTGGACTACCAATCTCACAGTTAAATATTCGCAGAGGTGTTATGAAATGAGGATCATGCCATTTTGACTATATAGGGGTGCTCAATGTCTGATTTCACATAGAACTACCAGTTTTCTCCCAGTAAGTTAATATACAGCCTTGATGATAATGCTGTAAATAAGAATGTGAAAGAAAGAAGCTTTTAATAAATATTTTTAACGTGCGTGAATTAGGGCTGGGCGTTATACCGGTATTAACGTGACTACCGGTATTATATTGTGCCATGATATGGATTTTGCTATACCGTGGATACCATTACATATTCATGGAATTCATTGGATGGACAGACAAAGATTTTTTTTTTCCCGCGGTCATTACTGCGTCATCAGAGAGAGAGATGCCCCGCTTGAGCAGACATAAATCAAAACTTGATGATTTTTGCTCCAAACACACGATCGGCTTTTACATTTATTTTGGCTGATATCTGTTCCGGAACTGCACACAAACTGTATTATAATAATTTTCCAAAATGTAAATTGTGTGGAAATATTACTAAGTCTGTAAATGGCCGATAACACATGACAGAGATTCTGAAGACGGACACAAAGTGAGAAAATACTGTAGCAGGCAGCGCAAGATCACTGTTCACAATGCTTGAAATATAGGAAGAAAAATATAAATATTGAATTGGGGGCAGTGGGTTAATATGAATGAATCTCTGAAGGGAACTGTCTTCAGAAAAGTTTAGATGGCATTTTCTTTTTCTCTTACCTCTGTGTTCATAAGCACAGAGCAGCTTTATTTACAGCGGTAATCAAAGGAAACGCTATATTGAGAATGTTCCATAAGTGCCATCTACTGTCAGAGAGTGAACTTACATGCTCTTTCAGTCCATTTGCTGCTTTTCTTTTGCGCAGGTGTTTTATGTAGCATAATTTCACGCATCTAAAGTCAGACCATTTTATTTTTGCCTTAGATCTTGAAATCATGTTTTTTTTCTACAACCCGAATTCTGGAAATTTTTGAACTGAACGCTGATAACATGCTGGAAGGTCTCTCTCCTCTTTAGCCCGGAGGACACGGCGTCCATGATTTCCAACAAGAATGTCAAATTTGGACTCGTCTGACCATAGAACACTT